>JABFPB010001880.1:0-22474 GCA_022817645.1 Ceratoteleas bidentatus
CCAAAAGGAAAAAATTTTTACAAGCTAATTAAATTTTCTTCAAACCAATAAATGTATCTAAACTTCCAGTCAATTTTATTGGTATTTTACGCTGTAGCTTTTCGGAAGTGACATAAGATAAGGAGGAAACTAAACTTGAAAATTTAAAATTGGACTATAGTTAGATGCAACACTGCAAAACAATTTTCTTAAGCATTCTTCATGATGAATGCACGAACCCGGACCATTTGTACGGCGCAAGACCCAGTTCCGCGGCGCATACACAACATATTTCAGCGCGCAAGAACAACATCGTCTGTGACTTCCAAAAATACGCGAATTAATCTGCCGAGGGATAATTCTGCGAGCCGCGCTTGATCGAACGCGTCTTGGAAAAATAATCATAATTCACACACGACTAAACTAATTACGACTCAGTCACTTCTCGGCTTAATATTTCAACCGAGCAACCGCGAGCAACTATTAATCCAGCGGGCACGTGACAAATTCGTTATAAATTACGCATAATTTTGCGCTTTTGTAATCTGGCGTCCGGCCATGCGCCGCTTTCTGGTGGGACAAGTGGAACGTGAACTTTCGGCAAGACCCGGAAATGGTCTTCCAACATTGGGACTGATCGAATGTTGTCGTTTCAGTGGCCGGGATGGTGACCCTTCAGAACCTGCAGAATCTAGCGAACCTGCAGAATCTTCCGCAAGTAGCTTCCCTCGCAGCCGGGCTACAAGGAATGACGACGGGACTGGCTAATAATCAACTTATTAATACACCCCTAAATCTTACCGTCAGTTCGTCAAGTAAGTCAATACTGAACATAACGTTTACGTGATTTTACGACCCTGGTATAAGAGTGTGAAAGTTAAGTCGGGAAAAATGGTTCGAATGTTTATTGCTCAAATCGTTTGGATAATGTGAAAAAGGAAAACAGCTGTACTTCGAATAAATTAATTGGGAAACAATCGAAAATTAACAAAAAAATGTCAAAAATCAAAAAAGTCAAATATTTGTCAGTTTAATCAAGACAGCTTAATTTAACGCAGATAATTAATTAAACATTAGGATCTTAACTTTTCAATGGATTTTGCAAGTTTATCGGAAATCTTAAAAAATGTAAGAACATTGAACAATGTTTCAATTTTCAACGATACAGCGATCGCATTAAATTTGTATCGGTCTTGGAAACATAGTAGTTGTAGATCGAACATTTTTCTTTAACTGCAACCGCAAACAATTGTGAACTGTTTGATTTTTAATGCAGAAACATACATTTGCAAAAAGAGTACTGTTCCCTCTTGCAATCAAGTTGACCAAAAAAAAAATTACAAACAATTAACTTTGCAAAACACACAAAGCTCGCAAAATGTCAAGCTCAAAAGAGTGATCTTACAACTCTCGGAATCGAAGATAAAATTATAATTTCCCCAAACTTGAAACTCGAAACAAATATTTCCGTAACGTTTCTTTACTTTTGCGACTGTATTGTCTCAACCACAAATGTCTCGCAGAAACTCTGGGTAATCACAGCGTTCCCTTTCCCGAATGATCATTCGAACTAAATTGAAAACAAAATCATTCGAGCGTCGTGCACCTCGAGACCCGATCGAAGTCAGCACAATGCGTGATGATGAGAGCGCTCGCGCTCTGCCGTGAATAATACTGAAAAAAGCGCCGGCGCTCTTATAATCCGTGTGTCCAAGTTGTGTAATACAAAATGATTCATCAGCTGGAACGATACCGACCCCATCGAGCACGACCGCGGTGGCACCCCATCTCTTACCGCCGAGTTCTGCTCCGATGGCGACGCTGCCCCAACTGCTCTCTCAGACACAACCTGTGGCGATGCCTCAATTCATTTTAACATCTGGCCAACTCGTCCAAGGAATTCAAGGAGCTCAATTACTCATTCCAACATCACAAGGTACATTTCATCGCGACTCTTTTTCGCGTCTGCACTCGAGCGAACAACGGCCCCGCCTGCAATGTTTTCGTTTTGAGACGTATTTGCCGCGCTTAAGCAACGATACGTCTCATTACGCCGGCAAACGTGTAATAACATAATTGCGCGGTTAATTTTGCCCGGTAATGACATTAATTAACCGCGGCCGCAACGGCGACTCGCGCTTTTTACAATGCGCCGCCGTTTTACCCCCAGTCCGCGCTCAATTATATAAATAAACACGACGCGCGATATCCGGCGACGCTAATTGAAACATCGCCGAAAGTCGAAAAAATGCTCGTCTAATAACCCAATTGCGAGCGCAAGTATCCGTTTCGGCGAACGAATCCCTTATTCGATTGAAATGGCGCGCGACGGTAATGGGCCGAAACGCAAGCCCGGGCTCGAGCGAAAAATAATCAGACGTCTGAAATAACGAGTGGCCCGGGTAACGAACGCCTCGCGCGCCGGGAGGGGGCTTTTCGCGCGCGCGATTTATTATATGGAACAATCACTTTAGAATGCAATAGCCATATAAGCTTGGATTTCTGCGCGAAGCTGGCTGAAGCGCTAATCACACTTGGGCGACTACATAATATTACACAATCGAGTTTGCGCTGTTATAATATCGGCTATCTCTGGCCAGCTCGAACCAACCAACGGGACTAGGACGTCGTCCATACTTAGTGGCCCTAGACTACCTCAGCGAGCACAGGGCAAACTCTGCAACTAATTTCAATGTATAATTAACGTCTCACTACCATCCCCCTTTGCCGACCAACACAGACCCAAGCCATCCTTTGCCACCCCGGTGTCCAACCCCCGCATTACGCCTTTACCTCCGACCAGCGCCACTCATCCGACTTGCCTCAGCACTCACGCCGGACATCGTAGCAGGACCGCGGGTTTTGGCGCTATTATATTGATTGTGGTACTTCCGCGCTAACTTCGTTTCCCTCAAGTTGCCAGTTCCTATTCTACCAATCGCTGACAATTTCTAGGATTTCTCCTAAGTGGATTGAAGTTACGGCCCGAGAAGATACGGCGAACGCTTTCGGGACGGCGCAATTATTAGCTTAGACGTTATAATTGCAAATTGCATTTGACGCGCGGCGCCCCGGCGGATCGGCGGACGGGCCGCACGCGCGATTTTATATTGCACGGCCGATCGATCGCGGCCGAAACGCTAACTGCCGCCATAAACCACCATCAGAAACTTTTCATAATTGATGCAAACACAGGGAGCTACAAGTGCCAGTATAGATACACACAATATAGGTCCTCGTAATTAGTAATCATATTAAGCACGTGTACCAGGTAATCAGATTTGTGAAGCTAGTGGTAATCTCGAAACTATTCTAAGTATGATTAGGCGCGCTTCTCATAGCCAGACCTAGGCCAGTGTCTTAACTCGGGCGCAGCTACGAGTGCAAATGATGATTATAGTTCGCCAACTATGCGCACTCGAGCAGTTACTTGCCCTATGGATTGTATAATAATCCATCTTTAAGCGATGATAAGTTTACCATCAATTTTCGGATTACATCCGCGTAAACCGATCCCCCGCGATCGATCCGCTTCACGCGCCGCCTCAACGTTGCAGGGATCGCCACCCAGACCATCCTGACTATCCCCGTGAGCCACGTCACCAACAACCAGATGGTCAACCTCGCGCTCAGCAATGGTCAAGTCGTGTCCACCACCTTGGCGAATCTACAGTCCATCGCGCAGCCACAGGGCATGATGAACACCCCGACCAGCAACGGTAAGTACTGAAATAGTCGTCTAGCTGTAGAGAGGATCCTGAGTCTGACTATCGAGATAGAGACTTCGACCATCTGGATGGTGTTCCCAAGGAGGAAGATGAGTAATCCGATTCTGGGGCCTATCCAGATGGATTTTCATTTCAGATAGACAGATATCAAGACCTTCAAGGTAGCTATCCTCATTTCTAAGATCTTCTCCTAGCAGTTTAGGTCATATCTCTGATTATTTTCAGCATATGATGTGTTTTTTAATCATCTAGATGATTACCCCTAATCCCTTAGTAGTGATCCTCGATACTCCTCTCACTATCCAGTAGTTTCTCCCAACCATTAGATGGCAACTTCGACAGAAGTACTTATACCCCTGATCTTTTCAGTTCCGACGAGTCCCAGTTTGACCCCCGGACTCGGCTTGAACCCAGCAACCCTGCCGCACCTGCTGGGCAGCAACTCCGCGAGTCAACAGTTATTAAACGCGATGCAGCCCCAACAACTCTTGCAAGCGGCACAGGCGGCCCAAGCTGTCCAAGCAGCGCAAGCTTCCCAGCAGCCTTTGTTAACAACGTCACCTCAACAACACGGTCACCGGCATAGTTCACATGTGGGTCACTATACGGTAAGTCAGAACGCGAAAGAACACTCCCGCTTGCTTTCAGCGACATCCCGCGGATGTACGCTTGTCCGTTCGCAACAGAGCCGTCTTTGTTTTTGCGCGCAAAGTTTCGGACTTTGGGAGGATTCGCGGTGGTCAATCAAAGAACCCGCCCCGAATCCTCTGACTAAAATTGTTTGCCGAAAAAGCCTGTTTGCTCACGAGTAATCGAGTCGTAAGGATGAATTACGGTTGGGCGCGATTAATTATTCATGTGACACTTCGCTTGTTCGCAGACGACGGATAAACATCACCGAGAGAGGCCAGAGCAGTCGTCGCCTATGAACGGTTCGACAGTTTCTGCGGCTTCCGCGCTCAATCGACTGGCTGCCAGTAATGGCGAAATCACCATTACAACCACACACGGACCGCGGGGATCGGGTGTCAAGGTCTCGCCGAGTTTGCACAGCCCGAAAGAAGAGGAAGACGACCTTTTAAACGATTCGCCCAGTAGGTATCATGCGGCTGCGATAACAGCATCGATCGCTGAGCAAACGCACTGACATGCATTCTCGCCCCAACAGATCAGCCCACAATCAACGAAGCTACGAATAACGTGGTCGACGGAATCAATCTAGAAGAAATTAAGGAATTTGCCAAAGCATTCAAGTTACGACGGTTGTCGTTAGGGTTAACTCAAACTCAAGTTGGACAAGCACTCAGCGTGACAGAGGGTCCAGCGTATAGTCAAAGTGCCATTTGCAGGTAAAGACACCTACTCCATTCTCCTAGTCTCCTAGTCTTAATAACGAACTATGATTCATGACATAATGACAGAAGGCAAAGACGAAAGCGTGATTGTTTGCCAGGTCACTGGAAATGGCATAGCACTTATAGGCTCTGGAAACAGCTATTCGGGCGTAGTTAGTTTTGTCACTGTACATCCCGGGACTAAGGGGACCTATATCGTGCCCCGCGCGGGCCTTGTCTTGGGTTGCGCGTTCGCATTTGAGCCAGCGCGATTAGGGCAGAAATGATACAGTGAACGTACTGAGAGGGAAACAGAGTCGAAAGAAAGTTGTCAATTGTAGTGCACATGTACACCGTGGTCCATCTTAAGCAGTACGCCGATTCCCAGTTGGACTGTAGGGGACCGGGCCGGGCTCGCAGAGTAGCGCCAGGGTTTGGCACGGACGAACCGTCGTCCGCAGTGGATAGAGTGCCACGGGAATCGCCGTATTAAGATGCGCCACGCGGCTTTGAAACAATGAATAATCGACTAATTTAAGCATTGGTGATTGTTTCCCAGTGCCCTGGCTTCTCAGATGTACGCTGCCACGCAGATTGCCTCTCAGCAGCAAGCTATGTACGTTACACCCCATACTTTATTTTACTTTTCTTCGCATCACACGTTTTTTCCGAACTCCGTGTTTGCAGTTATACCCAAACCGACGCGACTTGCCCCACCCCCATCTCACTCATTCTCGGACGAAGTCTCTCTCTTTCTCTATCTCCCGCACCGTTCGACCGTTGGGTATAGCTGTAAACGAATTCTCGCCTCTAACCGAGAAGCGTTTGAGTACTCGAGCATCGAGAGTTTAAAGTCAAAGAAAGTCGAGTGGATAAAGCGAAGTGAGATAGAAAGATAGGAGCACTTCCAAATAGAACCAACTTTCTTCGAGCCAGGGCATTGGCAAGCTTGGGCATGGTGTCGCCAACACGCGCAATTCTCGCATACATTCATTGTTCCGCACCCGACCCGGTTGATATCTCGCGTCGCTTGCTCGGCCGCGCTGCGGCTTCTCATCCCGCACCCCAACGCGAACCACTAGATCAGCGAGCCTCGATGACCTCCACTGTTGGCAACATCATACACACGGCATCACCAAGTCAAAACGCATGCACGCTTTGTCAATGTCCTGTTATACGAATTTGTGCATGCAAACTTAGTGCTCCTTCGAATTCAATCGCAACACGGAGTTCCGAGAGTTCGGAAAGTCGCGACGCGCGTACATTGATGACCGTGGAAAGTAATCGATTGACTGTGACCACAGGTTCGAGAAATTGGACATCACTCCAAAGAGCGCACAAAAAATAAAGCCTGTCCTTGAGAGGTGGATGAAAGAGGCCGAAGAGAGGTGAGTTTACAATCGATTTTTACGCCCGCCATTACGACCGATGAATTATTTATCAGACGATCGCGCCAAGAACCTAATCAGTCGTGACTCGGGATTACGATTTTGATTATTCAAATTTTAATTGCATTGCGAGCCGCGCGGTCATTCCCGACGAGTCCGGTCGGATGAGAGGGGTGCGCAAGTTCCGAAGATATTTCGAGGGGACGAAATGGCAGGGAAGATGGACTGGAATGAGATTTGAGGTTTGGGAAAAGCGCTGTGTTGGATCGGAGATGCAGTTGTGTTGACTGACATTGAGAAGGATGGTAATGCTTCAGTGTTAAAGGATAAGGAAGGATGCACAGTCTGTGTTTACATAAATTTTCTTCCCTAATATTCGAGTACTCCTCGATTTGGAAACAACGCCGTTCTGGTTTCTGATCCATCACATCTCTTCCCAGATCTAGATCTTACGTCTACTTTTTTATCTGTTATCAGACTTTATAACAGATCTTCTTTGAGATCTTGCAAGATAAGATGAAGTCTGAAATGAGATCTAAGATGAGATGAAGACTTTAAATGAAATCTCTCAAGAGATCTAACTTACACCTATTTCCAACCTCAAAAGTGAGATATATCGTAAGATCTAACGAATAAAATGACCGTTTTTATCGAGAAAATAATTAAGTAGGCAAAATATAAACTTACTGGTGTGCGAACTCGTCGTCCAACGAAGATTTCTCCAAGAAAGAAAGATCGTTTGCCTTTTCATGGCCGGTCTGCAGTCGTTTCATCAAAGCCAGTCACGCCCGCGCACTGACTTGATTATCGTTCCGCGCAACGCTAACGAATTTTCAAGTGCTAATTGAGACTAGTTCCGCCGAGGTATTATTGTATCGCGCGCGATGTATTTAGACTCTTCAATTCATTGTCAAACGCGTCGAATGTAAAATTTAATATTCGGCTGCGAGCGTTTCTGTTTGCGAAGTTTGTCGCCAGTCGAATGTAATTTACGTTTTAAATCGCTAATGGGGTATTGAAATGAGGTTTTAAAACGTCGCCGGCACCGCGATTTTCGGGCATTGTTTTTTCATCGCCGTTTCAAAAAACGATCGGATTTAATGCCTCACGTGGGATGTCGCGTTTTTCTACGAATAAGCAGTGGAAAACAAAATGGCAGCGCGGCTTGTAATGTTTGCACTCGCATCATATGGAATGAATAAATTTAGTAAAAAGTAATTAACTTTTTATTTGACACGATGCATGATTGACACGACCCGACGCAGCGCTTTTAAGAATTTAAATATCGCGGCAAAGAACGCTCCGAGTTACAAATAACTGCGGCTTTGTAAATGGCGAAAATGTGGGTGATTAATTTTACCGCATTACCTCTACGAGTGTATTTGCAGATTTTTTCCCTCCCGCGATTTCAATTACGCCTCTCTCGAATCGTACTTTCCGAAAAGTGAAATCTCCTCGATAACGATGATTTCAACTGGTATTACAAACGCCTCGAAAATCACCTGGTTTACTTTAACTAAGGACAGCCGTAATTTACGATGATAAGATATCCCGACCGCTGAAATCAGATACCGATCGGATAACCTTGTCTTGGAAATCAGAATATATTAAGATATTAATCAATGTTCCTCCTCTTTTACCCACCAGCAGTCCTCTCCAGCGATTCACTCGCAACCTGTTCGCGAATCCAACCAAAAATCCCGAATCCAAAAAATGAAATAAAATTAACCTTTCCCCATTGGCCTTATTGTTCCCCTGCTTGTTTCCAAGTCCGCATCTCTCTCCAGACGGATCGTTCTCGTATCCTTTTCGGGTCCAAAATTGCACTTGGCCGTTCTTTGCAAACGCAATTACTTGTTGACAATAATTCCGCGCGATCCAATTAAGCGTGCTTTTTCGTGGGTCGCCTAATCTCGTCTAATGAATTCAACCCCCCTCCCCCCACCCTCGAATGACGCACAGCCGATGGCGATTGCACGTGCCGGAATTCGTGAATTGGCGCGACAACGCCAATGACCCGTCGCGCATTCTTCTCACCTTACACCGACGCGCAGCACACAGCGCCACCTACCGGCATCTTGGTGCACACTCGCGGCCAAGTGGCAACGGAAAAATGAAAGCGGCTGGTTTATGCGGTGCACGTGCACGATTTATCTGCCGAGTAATTAAACTGTGGACTAATTAAAATCAGGTTTCTGATGTACCCTCCCCCCTCAACCACCCCCTCCCGCTCGTCGCCGGCAACGCACCGGCGCCCGCGTGCGCGCCTATACAAACACCTTGCGCTCATTCTTTTGCGCAGCCGGGATCTCACCCTTTCTCGGCGGGATTGCCCTCCCGCGCGCCCCCGGTTATTCATTTTTGATACACGATATTCGACGCGCCGCTTCGCACGCCTCCGGCGCCGCCGATGTTCGGCTTCGTCGGCGCTCGCGTTTCAGTCGCCACGTGAGAAGATTTTCGCCGATTCGACGGGATTAGTTGAGGGGAGGGGTGTTTTTCCGCAATTCGGATTGGTGACTCGTTGCATTGACTTTGAAGGGGTGGAATGAGTTAAAGAGGTTTTTCAGGATTGAAAAACCTCTTTAACTGTGATGTATGTGATGTGTATTGAGACGTGAGGTTTAAGACGAGATCTGATTAAGATTTTTGGTGTAGATTTAATAGTGGTGAAGATCTGTTGTCAGATCTCAGTTGAAAGATCAGATCGGATGAGAGATCTAGATTCAGATCTTATGGAAGTCAGATCTGATGAAAGATGTAACTTCGGATCTGATAAAATATTTCATTCGAGATCTGATGTAACATCAGATATCAAAACTATTGAAAGACTTGACTTTGAATCTATTGAAATATCTGACTTCAGATTTGTTGACAAATGTGGCTTGGGATCTGGTAAGAAAATAACCAATATCTGTATTAAAATTGGATTTTATGATATCAGATGTTATGTACGGTTTAATGTCAGATCTGCCACAGGTCAGTTTTAATATATGACTTCAGATCTACCGTCAGATCTAAAATCGCATTTGTTGTACGATTTGTTAACATGAGTTACCGGATCTCAAATATCAGATTCGACATAAAGTCTGAGATTTCAACTTTACACCAAATCTGTTGTAAGATCTGACTAAAGTGAATTATAAGATTTAAAATCAATTTTATTGTACAATCTGATATTAAACCTGATGTCAAATCAGACATTGAAACGGTATCGTACACTCAACTCTAACTCCATCGAAGTGGGGATATCATTTCCATTATGAATAATATCCCAATACTGTCTTAGACCCAGCGCTATACCTTCAGACAACTTTTCATATAACTCCAACAAAGTTACGAGAAGTCACAGAAACATTTTATCTACTAGAAAGTAAATCCTTGCTAAACTATCATTATAGCTCAATGTTCTCCGTCACTTTTTCCAATTATTCAAATGTCATTAATTACTCACCAAAATTCGGAAGTGAGAGCCAGATAAGATCTAACACCAGTCGTGATACATTTCTTATCACATTTTTTTCAATACAGTTACGTGTCACTCTCAAAACCCACACTGCCCCGGAAAGAACGCAATTAATTAAGCGATACTTTCGACTCCAAAGAGCAAATTACTTTCACATTCGCGACATTGTTTCTCTCCGCCAAGTGACTTGACCTTCCGAGAAACTCGTTTCCGCAAACCGACATCTATCTTCATTACCATTACCGTGATTATTGCCAACATCGGTACCATATAATAACGCTCGTAAAAGAAACGCGGGTTTATCCGCGCGGCCAGAAAAGGTTATCTATCCCGCAGGACGTCTTTCAATTTTCCCAGGAAACACTTTTCGCCGATTATTTATCGTCGCAAATGAGCCGATAACACGACGTAATTATAACATTACGCGCGATAGTTTATCTCAATCCATAACTCTTCGTCATTTTTCGCGCCAATTGCGTCATGAAAATTTGTTCAACGAAAAACCATTCGCGCAAACGCCTACGATAACGCTAACCGAATTATCTAAATCGCGAGCAGAATTAACCGCACTATCTGCTCACAAGAACCGGCAATTTCTCTCGGCGTTCGCAACCTCATTAATACCCTTTGATTTCGCGAAAATTTACTAATACGATACGTAGTTCTTTGATACCGCATTTGTACGCGTAAGTGCAATACCCGACTCGACGCAATTTTTACAGCGCGACTGTTACCAATACTAAGCTGTTTCGCGACGGCGGGGAAGCGAGAGGGGGGGAAGGTTGGAACAGTCGCGCTTGCTAATTATGCGCGCCTTTGTGCGAGCGTGAAAGATGAAATTCGCGCACGTCACGTGAGCGCGGAAAAAACGCAATTGGACGCAATTTAATTCGAGTAAAGCGACTTCGCAATTGCGACGACGTCCGACGATTGTAATGTAACAAATGTAATTAATAAACCGCGGATTACATTTGACAAAATCAAACTTAATCCTGACGTCATACGCGGATCCGCTAATCCGCCTCGCAAATTAAAAGCGCGTCAATTTCGGAAGCCCCCCAAAAATGGCGACCAAAAAAAAATACAGCGGCGCACGAGACGGCTAAAATGGCGTTCGACTTGACAGCTAATCTCATTCCCGTCGCGATATTCGCTCTTACTCTCCATTAGCATATTGTTTTCACGGATTCGACGAAATATTGTCGCGCGTTGCTAATTCCCAGCCGTGCTTTTTTCCCCGGTCCGCCGCCCATTTTGCCCGACAGTTGGTCATTCGAAGTTAAATTAAAAACATAAATTTAAAGCGGCAAACGACGAGCCGCGCCGCCACCTTGTCTCGTTCCCTGCCCCTTCCCCCGCGTTTCCCCTTCCACCCTTGTCGTTCTTGAGCCGTCGGAATTAACGCGTTACTGCTATCGACTGCGTTTACGGTAAAACTATCAAACGCACTCGAGATAAAGGCGCAAATCCGGCGGATTTATCGCGCCGATCCATCGCGGCCTCAAGATCGCGCGCGATGCAAATTTGTATCCCATACTTTGGATAATTTATCGACGGAACCGTGGCCGCCGATGATTCACGGCTTTCATTTCGAGCGATTGCTTTATTAACTCGCACTTTTTGCGCGCGACGTGTTTGCCGGCGTCGCATTAAATTGGGGTTATCCGTGACAGTAAGTTCGCGATTGAAAATCGGCTTGCTTATGAGAGATTATTCTCGTTTGGCGAAGATACGACGGGATGAGAGTGGATGCGCGCGCTGATTTATGCGTTTTACGCCGGCTTTTTTCCGGGGTTAGTTACGGCAGCGCGATGTTTGACGGGGGTGGCGCGAATTGTTTAACTTTGTCGGGAACTTGAAACATTGGTTTTCGAGTGTAAATAATTGTCCGGGGGCTTTTGAAGAATGAGAATTATGCTGATTTCGGAGGGAACAATTTAGGGTGATTTTTGATTAGGTTGTAAATCGCGAGAATAGAAATTGTATTAATTCATTTATTCATTTTTATTTAGTTTGTTTTGAGTATCAATGAATTCAGATTATACACTCGTAGAAATATTCGATTTGATTGAAAATACCATCTTTTTCAACAGAAACTATTTGTTTCAAAGTATATACACTGAGAAAACAAATTCGTAAAACTTTATGAATTCTATTCGTAAAGAAAAAAGACTTTGTGATTGGTAGTTCCGACCAAATAATATATTATGATTGGATATAATTTCTGCGACCCTCGATTCGTAATCCTTTACGAAAAAATTCGTACTATTTGCGATATATCTAGTAAAAGTTACGATATATGTTGCACCTTTTACGAATTGTTCTTCTCAGTGTAGTATTTTGTACGAAATTAACTAACAGTATGTTTCTTCGATAAACCAATTTTAAAAAAGAAAATTATCCTTTTATACAATGAAAAATATTCATCGTAAAAGAACGTTTTCTTTACCAAAAAAGACTATCTTTTTCATCGAAAAACTACACCTTTTTATCTAACTAAAATATCCTTACAACACAAGGATATTTTAGTTCGATATTTTACAAGGATATTTTAGTGTTTAAATGTTCATTATAAACGTTATGAATATTATATAGCATAATAACGATTTAAAAAAATATCATCAGTTTCACTTGACTCCATTTCATTTGACTGGAAACTTAAGATGTTTTAGGTTAAAGATAGGTTTTTAATAAAAAATTATAATTTTAATAAAAATGTATATTGTATCTTTCATTAATTCAGAATATATAATAAACTAAAAAAATTAACGAAATGTAACTGCTCATTAACTACTTCAACTTTATATTAAATCAGAAAAACAAATTTATTAGTTTTGCACTAAAATTATCATTCTTTTTCAGTGAAAAAGTTTACCCATTTTTACTGAAAAGACTGATTTCAAATTATATTCCCTTTCACTAAAAAGAAGAATGTTTCATTTATTAAAAAAAATTGTTTAAGTTACTTTTTTGGTCCGAAACAACAATTGTGTGCAATATAGTTAAAAGTAATGTTGCTGCCATCAAAACTCTAAGAATGTACAACAAATCTGTAATATTTTACAATAAATCAGTAAAATTTTCCAGTTAATTTACAGTATCTCACTTTTTACTCACAATTATGACTGAAAAGATTTAGTTGATCTAATTTGATTTCCTATGCAATAATATAATATACCACAAAAGTTATTTTGTTTTGCAGTTGTTTACACTGCAAAACAAAATAATATGTAATTGCTCGTTACATCATATCTATCATTTTGATTCGCAATAGACAGAAAAATATTAACCCTAAATACAATAATTTGCAATCACGCAATACATGTAATGCTATCAGAATTTGAATGTTAGTAGTGCCTCTGATTACAGGTACAAAAGCGGGGCTGACCATCTGACGGACTTCATCGGAGTGGAGCCGAGTAAAAAGCGGAAGCGACGAACTTCGTTTACGCCGCAAGCGCTGGAATTACTGAATTCTCATTTTGTGAAGAATACTCATCCTAATGGTAAAATTCATTAATCATTCTTAATTAATCATATTCCGCGCGACCGCCGGCAATCGAATTGTTTTCGTTAAAAATGAAAACTCGATGGAATAACAATCGGTCCGGCGTATAAATTTTGCATAATTACCGCCGCGAACATTTAAGAGATGCTCAAGAGCAATCGCGCCTCACACGCTAACGAATCGCGGAAATTCGATGGCGGCGTTTCGATAAATAAACGCCACTCGATATTTAAAAACGGTGACTTGACGTTCTCAAAAACGATATGTCGTTACACTTGTTCTTGATTAGCGGGAACAGCATCAATTCGTGCTTGTTTGCGACTTTTTCAAACGTAATTTAATTTTTTACAGTGTTCACTTACACGCGATGATTAGTTTACAATTAACCATAATTACGATCGAATTGAATCCGCGCAGCACATATTCGAATTACATATTTTGAGTCCGCACGAAATAACTCAGTCATACGATAATACGATAATGATATCTTCCCGGGCTGGATTTGTATTGTGCGAAATTAGTTGCGGTATCACGAGCTCATCAAAGGTCGATGCGAAACGGAATCAAAGTTTCGAAAGATCAAGCCTAACTGGAAATCGGATAGTTTCTTCTTTAGTTTCTTCTTTAGAATAAACTTTAATGGGAGTTTTCGGGGATAGCATTAATTATGTCTGAAATAATGTTGGCGTTGTGAAAATGTAGTAAATTTATTGATCAAAATAATAATGATTTCAAAAGGTCAAATATCCAAGTAGAATTTATTCGAAAATCACAAGTGAAATTGTATTTTTTGACAGAAACAAGGAATTAAGAATTTGTTGTAAACAACGACCCTGAAAAATAGCAGTTTTTCTATATTCTTGCTGCCTACTGCTAATTTCCCTATTAATAATATGTATAATCGTCGACAAAAGATGAAATTTCATATCTTTCAGAGTAACCTAACCTCTCTTATTTACTATACTGTTCTGTAATTTAACCCAACTCTATTATAACGTTCCAACTTCTTTGTATCATCCAATTATGTAACCATCAAGAGAAAGTTCTTAAACTAATAGGCGACACTGGTAAAACTGCAGTTTAAGTTGTATTCTTTTCGAATCCAGACATAAAAAAGCCTTCTTAAGTCTCTAATCAAACTGTGGAAAAATACAATTTTTATCGTAAACATTTGTTTAGAGTAAACAAAAGCAGAGATGACCACCAAACCCGATTTTCGAAGTAATCAAACCCCTTTTTGACTGTAAACATGAATACTTGACCGTAAACAAATCCAGTTGAGAAAGTAAACAACAACACTTGTGACCGCAAAGACAACCAGTTTTGACCGCCAACAAGTCCAGTTAGAAAACTAAATAAACAGATGCAATCGTAAAATCCAGTCGAAAAAGTAAACAAAAATATTTCCGACCTAAACAAAAACCAGTTGCGACCCGTAAACAAACATACTTTAACCCCAAAACAAACAGTTTTGACCCAAACAAACCAATCCTCGACCCTAACGACCCATTTTTTCCAGGAAACGAAATCACCGCTTTGGCGCAGCAGCTCGGCCACGACAGAGAGGTGATTCGAATTTGGTTCTGCAACAAGCGGCAGGCCCTGAAGAACACCGTGCGGATGATGTCCAAGGACGTCGCTTAATCCAATCGGTTTGGCACGGCAGATACGTTCGTTTGGTGCAATCGCTAGAAGCCCCCGTGTCTCGTTGAATACGGCACGGTGGCACGGGCGGGTGGGACCGGATGGGAAACCGGAAAAATATGAATGTGTGCGTACGTCAGAGTGCCCCCCGAGCGCGAGGGTCGAAACCGGGGAAGGAAAGACGCTAAAGAGTAAACTACCCAATCAAACGCAACTCTAACGTAGACACAACGACTGAAATGTGGCACGGGGCCTCTCGAGGGATTCCGAAGATCCGGCCGATAACAGGGTAAAGCAGACACTCGAGGCCCGCGCCACGAGCATTGTGATCGCAAACGTATACGCGCGTGTATTAATTGTAAATAAATTCTGTTCGCCACCGGCAATCGTGATCGTGACAGCTGCATGCCGATGCGAGTATGCGTTTTTCCGGGAGTCGTGGCGCTGATTGGTTCGGACTCGAGTGGTCGGCAGAATCAAAATGGCGGAATCGGAAGAAGGTAGTTCCGGTGCCGTTTCAGCGGAACTTCCGCTGCATTTCGTGGTATAGAAAGTTACTAGAGAAAATCCGCTGAATTCCGCTGGAAGTCCGGCAACACTGGAAGGAGGAAAGTCGAGCGTCAGAAAGAGAAGAAGAAAATTTACGATGGTCCCGAACCGGCGCGTGGTTAACTCCCAGCAGTAATAACGGTAACGGTAGTTATAAATGACAGTTCAAGTAATCACGGTAACGATAATCGCGGTGACAGGCGGTTTTTCGGAAAGTCGCGTTTGCAGGCACGACGGGCCGTGCGCGCCGTTATTGTTTCAAGTTCAACCGGAAGGAGGCGTCCAATGGGACGCGAGCAATATTGACGAACAATTCCAGTCGAACGCAATTCCAAGTTTTAACATGGTAACCCTACACGTACGGTGTACTGTAATCCAAATTGTTGAACGGAAATTTTGAAATCTCGCGCGGACTTCGTCCGTCGATTGTCCTCGGGACGTTCGCTTGGTAATGTGATATTAAACGGTGTACGGTTATGTTGCGCTACGCGTCTGTATATATAATTGTCGATTGACAATAATTTTCTAATTGTCCGTGTGACGGTTGGTGTTGGTGATTTTTGGAAGCCGCTCTGCGAGATTATTTATTGATGGCGTCGCGGGTGTATTTGCTACAAATCGTAGACAATTCTGCGCTGAACATGTGAACCCTTTTTTTAGTTGATACGTCGAAATAGAATAGAAGTAAAGCGCATTGGAAATACAATTTCGACACATAAAACGATGATAATACACGAACAAATATGTCCACTGACAGCCGTGTAATTACGAGACAAAGACAATTGAATTTTAATAAATCAAATGAAAATTTCATGTAAAATGAAGGCACATTTGATTCGACGTTCATAAATGTTAAGTGAATTTTATTATTTTTAAGATTAATTTATTTGATTAGCCGAAAAAATTGCACACGTCCAAATTGCATTAAAACGTATTATTTATAAACACGTGAGATCCGCGCATCGATCGGTAATAACGTTTCCATTCGTAGCGACGGAAATTAATGTGAAACATTTATTTGCATTATTTTTTATCCGCGAATAATAATTTGTCCCGTGCGATCGCCGCCCGGTTCCGAAATATATTTAATTGAATTAAATATATTTCCGAAAAAACACGTCGATTTCCTTTATTATTGCTCAAACAACGCCATCAAACAAGTTTATTATTATCCAGCTCGGAGTTGAATTACAAAAAGGGCCGGTGTACACTTAGTTATTTATCGAGCGGTCAGGCTCTCGTTTCGCATGTCGAAACGTGACAAATAAAAAGCCAACTTCCTCTCGCGCGTGCATTATTTATAACGCCCGTGCACCGACGGCCGAACAGGATTTCAAAATTTCCCGCAAACTACACAATCTTACCAAGTGCGTCGCCAGTTTTGCAGCTAGTGTACTCCAGTTTGCTTGATCGCAATAAACAAATCGTATGCGTTAATTCGTTCAAGTGTAGCATCCGGTCGGGTGCATAATTGTAATGATATGATCATCGAGTGCCACGATAGTTAGGCCACGCAAACTTACTTATCTTAAACATAATGCATTTTATATACATATATGTACAGTCATATTGTCCGACAAGAAGAACGCTCCATTCCACAAGTGTCATACGAGAAAGTAAGCAACACTTTTCCCGTACGTTCGTTTTCATTTTGATAATAAGGATCCTCCTCTCTATCAACTAAACCTATTGTCATGATTCCACCGGTAGCTTAACGATCGTAACAGTTAAGATTAGGTAAAAGTCAAGAAACTTCTCAAGAAACTGTATCGTCTCCAAAATTGTTCGCAAACGACAGCTAAATTGCGACCGCAATGTATTCCTGCAAAGTGAGGCCGTAATCCCGGCGAAAAGTTGACGCGGCATTGCGAGGATATTTTATAACAACGGACGAGTTGAATGCATGACGTGACACGCATATAAACATTTCGTATATAAAAAGGTATACTTAACGCTAACAATTATAATGAACTAATTATCAAAGTACGTTATTCAGCAGGCGCGAGGGGGCGACGTATTAGATACGAAAATGACTTGTACATATACCTATAACGAGAGATATATCTAATAGTATTGATAATAATAATAATGAACTAATGATTGACGCTATGAAATAGCAATATGTGTGCAAAGGGAAATTTACACGTTTGGCGAGCAAGAAGAAAAACTATTAAAACAAATGGTACGACGTTGGCGAGAAGAAAGGATATTTTAGGAACTTTTTATTTGACCAAAAAGTGAAATTTAAGAAAAGCGGAAGAGTGATTTATTCTTAAAGGGAGAAAAAGATTTATGTATTGTAAGATATTAAGAACAAATTCAAAATTCCAAATTCATATTGCGGTAGATTAATGATGCGTGTTATCCATTTTTGATAAAAAATGAAAAAGGGGATAAAAAAGAACGTTTTGTACAGATATATTCCGGTTATTAAATTTTGTTATATACTTGGAAAAGGTTAAAAAAAGACAAGCAAACATACAAAAACGCGTGTAGTGCAAAAAGAGTGATCAATTAAAGTCGACTAAAAGAACTAATAACTGAATGAAAATCGTATGTATTTTCTTCGTGGGTTAAATATTTAATAGGCCATTATGAAAACTCTAACATGATTATTACATTACAAGTAAAATAATATGATTGTATTCATGGGTGTCATATTTCTAAGGAAAACAGATCCATGGACGAATATTTAGTAGCAGTTTTCCACTTTCAAACCCGTTTGTAATGAGAGGCGTTCAAAAGGGAGATGTTCAAACAATACGGTCATCATTCTTTGCGACGGCGTACTTATCATTTCGACGCAACTATAGATGAAAACGATCAATTTGGGTCAAATTGCAGAATTCGGTTTGGCATCTATACATATAGTACATATGTATATGCAGGTACACACACATACAATACAATTAAACTCGCATTGAAGTTTACAGGGAGGAAACTGCTCTTGAAATGTTGTCCAGCGAAACCAAAGTTCCTACTATGTTTTATAAAGCAACTGGACTGTAAAACTTGGATTGTAAATAACAAGACGCAAGTATTAAAATAGTATTCGCAATACAATCAGCAATTTCAAGACTATTCAATTGTAGGCACGAGATCAATCGATTAATTAATAAATATACGATTACATAACACATTTTTGTAGATACAGAGTTAAATTGCAATAGCAATAAATTTTATGATTTATGTTTACAATAGATAAAGAGAAGATTTTAATATTAATATACAGATTTATAATGCAAATAAAGAAACACTAATTATATAAGAGAGAGAACTAATTAATAGTCGGTTGATCTTGTACCAGTATAAGCACATGCAGTCGAAAATAAAGCACATAAGTATACTATTAAAATATGCGGAACCGTAGTTTAGAGGACATGTTAGCACTTAGAAACAATGCAACATTAAACAACGTATTTAAAACAAGAAATATAGATTATAAGCGAATACTTGTGTAAAATCTAGTAGATGTCCACAAAAATTAAATAAAATCATATATTGTGGTACAAATTACATATGAATATGTTATTCATCAACCTTCCACTTTTTTCTTTTGAATTGGATATTTATTCCATTCAATTTTCTTAAACCAACTCTAGGTTAACCTATAAGAATTTATTTTAGAATATCAGCTTTATTAAATGTAATGATTTCTTTTATATAATTCTCTTCATTTAATAATTCGAGACTTAAAAATCGTGTGTAATAGATGGAATTCACTATTTAATATTTCAACATTTTTATCAATGTATGGATTAAGATATTTTTGCACAAAATCAGAATATTATTTTAAATAATAAAATGCAGCATTTATTCACTTATCCCATAATCAGTTGTTGGAAAAGTCACTCTTTTCCATACCGACGAATAGCAATTCATAAAAAAAGAATTTGCCATAAACGAACCCATATTTCGGTGGGTTCTCGTCATAAGAAGTTAAGGCCAAGTTTCAAGCGTGATTACCGACATTACAGATTATGTAAATTACGACTAAGTTTTTACTTGGATCTCCATTTAACGACCATAGCGCGATTTTCTCTTTTTTTATATACCTACCACAGAAAACAAGTGTAATCTATAATTAATTGCAAAAGATTAATGATTCCTCGTTTTTTTTTGAGGTGAGAAACAAACGCGGAATCATTAATAGTCTAAACTTGTTGTTTGCAGATGTTTGTTTATAACCAGAAATATTCCCGCATAAACACAGAATCGCACTACGGTCAGATTATTACAAAATATTAAGTGCATTTTTTATAAACAAAGTCCCTAACCCCGTTGCAGCAGACTTGAGACATCTCCTTAAGTGACATTTAAAGTAAATTCAGATTATTACTCGTAAATATTTCTTTTGTTTGAAATTTTCGTCGTAATTTCAACAATAATGAACAAATTTTCCAAACTTTTGCATCCACCTAAAAAAATGCAAATTTGTTCTAAGTGTATTTTTGTTTACAAAGTTGCGAGATCCTTTTGAATTCCGGTTGATAAGTCGTAATAGAGAAGAAGGTGAACATCTGTGGGGAAAAAATGCCCAGTTGAAAAATTCCATTAAAAACAATTAGATGCATATAAAAAATTATGTAAAATCCAGATAGAAACCATCAGAATATATTTCCGACATGGAACTGCAATTAAATACAAATAAATGTGATATGCAATTCCATATGGACAAGCGCCCTATACAAATCATATACAACATTTGAACAAATTCTGTCAAAAACCGCATAGATACAATTAGAACTAGTCCTAATGGAATTTTTCAACTGGGTGCACAATTTATAAAACAAAGACAAGACAAACTAATTTGTTTTCCAAATTATCCAAAGTTTAGATTCGGTACCGTGAAAAATTCTAGTTTATTGTATAAATAATAACATTTTTAATGAAGACCGACATAACAAGTTAAGTAACATGTCTCCAGTTAAATAACATGTTTCCAGTAACGAGTTAAGTGATTCTTTTTTAAGAATCAGCCAATGTTGCATTGAAAATTCGAACTCAGATAAATTTCAGTTTTTTATTTTGAATATTGAAACCTAATTTGTATGCCTATTTGGATTTAAAAAGTAAAGATGCAAAAATGGCTTTAGAAACTTTAATTTTAAATAACTCGTTAAAAACTTCATATCACTTAAATGGCGGGAACTCACACATTTTATTCTTAAAATATTTCTGTACGACTGGTGCCATCTGTACATCAATGTCGGAAATAGTAAAACGTTGATGAGATGTCGGTAAATTATCTTTTATCGATATTATCAGGATCCATATTACGTTGTGGAGTCTGAATGTACAATGGTTGCACGTGTAGTGATTTTCTCTTATTGGTTTCAGAGTATTGCATTTTCATGTTCACCACTGGTCAATTGCAAATTTAAAATCATGCAAATATTCAAAATCCATTATATAATAAATTTTAAACAAAAATCCTTTTCAAAAACCGTTAAATATTAAACTCAAATATCTTTTTATTCGTTTTTATTGATTATCCGATTTCCTTAAAAATTGTATGTGGTGTAGTTACATTAATTGCAATAAGGTGTCACTACCAGGAAGGTTTGCCTATTATTCAATTACAGATAAATAAAATCAATACTTATTTTGCTAACGAAAAATAATTCAACAGTCATCATGCAAACATTTCTTCTAAATTACATTTCGACGAATATCTAAACTATGTTGTTCACAATGCGAAAATTTAATTCGATCTAGATAATTGGACTCGAACAATTTTATTTATAACACTGCAATGCATATATAAACTAGTTTGCCCATTCAATGACAATCGAAATAAAAAAGCATCCATCGACTTTTTTTATCCAGTCATTTCAACGTTACGGCTAATAATTTAAATTCAAATAACTGCGCGTGTCCTCTACCGTGGTGATAGAAACTTTTAAGGACGTTGGAACAAAAAGTGAAAATAAAGATTAAATTCTGAAAAAATATATATATGAAAATGCACGTTACTAGCTTTCATTTGCCAAATTTTCAACAATTTTCACCGTTTAGATCTCGAGAGATTAAGAATTGAAAACAGATACTTTAACATTGCTTCAAATGGGCGGTAAGGTAGCTTTACTTTAAACATGCAATTTAGATAAATATTCAGAAAAGATTAATCAACGAAAAAGTTTCTAAATATTAGCTTAAATATATTTTAATATACAAATGTTTGCCGAAATAGAAGAAAATATTGTTTTATACGCATTTATTTTTATATATATTTTTCTTCTAGTTTATGGTAGAGATTTATAATTGGAGGTGGTTGTCGAAAACTTTACGTCGGTAGTAGAAAAAGTTGTCAGTATTGATTTCAGCTTAGGGATTAGGGAAGTTATTGAAACACGATTTGATGTTTAGTAAAAACACGCACTATTGTACTTCTAAAGCGATAATCCATGTTTGATTTTAAGACGTTTAAATATTCTTTTAGTGTCATGTACGTAAAATATTGTGCTGTTATCCTTTGACACTAAACATTATTAGAAAACCAGATGTTAATTTAAAATTTGTAGGCCCTATTTAGTATCTTTCTTTCGAAAATGTCTTGTTGAAAAAGGCAATGTATAAAATGTATAAAATATTCGATGTATTTGATGAAGTCATTTCCAGCAAAACACTAGGTGTTAAGTTGAAAAAGTGCAAAGGGTTCTTTACATTTAAAATAAAAAATGCCAAAGGCACTATTAAATTGTACAACAATTAAAACTTTTTTTATATGATTGCGTAAGTTTTTTATAAATGGAAAGCCGAAGAATTAGAACCAATCACTAAGCGACGTTCACTGTAAATTACAAATCGCAAAGTCTTATTTCTTTCTGAGCATATTTTGTTATAACTTTTACTAAATGTTTTCTCAATCTCAGTGG
>JABFPB010001881.1:0-22736 GCA_022817645.1 Ceratoteleas bidentatus
AATCTCTGACTAAACTCTGAAAATTTCTGAAACTCTCTGAAAAAGTCTGACAGTCCCAATTATGAGAGTTTTTCAGAATATTTCAGAGTTTTTTCAGAGCTTATCAGAGATTTTCAGACCTTTTGTCAGAGGTTTTCAGAGATTTATTTCTACAAGGGATCTACCAACATTTTAATATCCTAAGGGAGCACGTTACTTGAATCAATGTTGATTCAAGTAACGTGGTAAAATGGTAACGATGCTAACACGGGAAAAAATAAACTACTAATCTAGCTCCATTGAACGACTGAACTAGCATACGTTGGTCAAACATGCTTTGAGAGTAACAGTTTTCAATGCCAGTCCTGAACCAATGGTAATTCACTCTCTATTTCAATACTCTCTATAAGGCTTATATACATAACACCGAATCATTGTGAGGAACCAATGCCGAATCAGCATTGGTTCCAGTACTGCAGCAGTATTTGTTTACTTGTGTCGGTAATTACCTCGAATTCGTTGTTTTATTTTTCCCCGCAAGAGTGAAAATTGTAATAATCGAACCCTTATTCGAGCATTGGAAAATAAAAGCGGACATAAATATTGGTCATGCACTGTGAAGTACACTGGTGAAAACTATTCGTTAAGGTCATCTTCGGAGAACAGAGTTAGTGAAAATTTGTTGCCAGGGTAATCTCCGGGGAAGTGAACTGGTGAACATTTTTTGTGAGGGTCATCCTCGGGGAAGTGTACTGGCAAATAAATGTCATCCCAAGACATCTCCGGGGAAGTGAACTGGTGAAAATTATTTGCCAGGGTCATCTCCGGGGAAGTGAACTGGTGCAAATTATTCACCAGGGTCATCTCCGGGGAAGTGAACTGGTGAATATTTTTTGCCAGGGTCATCCTCGGGGAAGTGTACTGGCAAATAAATTTCATCCCAGGGTCATCTCCGGGGAAGTGAACTGGTGCAAATTATTGACCAGGGTCATCTCCGGGGAAGTGAACTGCTGCAAATTAGTGGCCTGTGTCATTCTCGGAAAAGTGCACTGGTGGTATTATTCAAATTTTCGCGGCCTTGAGGTTCGAGTAGAGTGGCGCTGCATGACAGTTTCGTTTATTTTCTCTACATTACCGACCTCGATTGAGTTGGCCGACGACTTTTGTTTCCTCTTAACTGTTCACAACAATGTGTAGGTTATGTTATCAATATAAGTGTGACATAAACGTGTACCATTGGAATAAAACTACGCGGAATAAATTTATTTTCTATTCATTACATCTAATTAATAAATTGTTTATAACTGTTAACTATAAATTCAATTTTCGTGTAGGTTTGCAACTTAAGTGTTTACAAAATCATATGTTTTGTATATGTTTTTTATTTAACAATATTTTAAATGTAAAATAAATAAAATGTAATATATTTTCAGTGGAGTAAAATGTCATTTATTATATTGCAATTTTCTGAAAATGTTTAAGGAAGTAAATGACTCGATAAATATTTGTTTATTTAACATATTAGTAAGAAATTATGTATAATTTTGAATTTTTCGATGTAACTTTCCGTACACTTATGTTTGGAAGGAGAGAAACAACTCTAATATAGCGTTGTTTCAATTCTAAATTATGGCTACTTCAACTCGAAATTGAGTTGTACCATGTTCAACCCTTGTTCGGAGTAGATATAACTCCTGTTCGAGTTAAACGAACTGGGCATCTCCGATTCCGAATTGTTTTTACTCGAATGTTCCCAAAACAACTTTAAATTGGAGTTGAATCAACGTTTATCCTCTTTCAATTTGAATGTCGAGTTACTTCAACTCGGACGATTTTTCTTGTCGTGGTATAAATGAAACTATTTTCTGAACTAGCTTATACCATGAAAGCATCCTATGGTGAAAACTCTGCCATTCGGTACCACGCATCCTAAAATTGGCCAAAGGTCTTTATTGCCAGATATTATAGGATCTGCGCCATCAATGCCGACATCGTATCGTACATTTTCCATGTCCTCTCCAAAATTAGTCGCCATTAAATGTTCTTTTATCCCTTGCTCGATCCCGAAATGTACATAATTACCCGTTCCCATTGGGACCACGGAATTCGATCGCGGAGTTTTCAACAAGCTTTTCGCATGCTTTGGAAGGTATAAGTCTGGGAAGTACGTTCTCAATATACCCAGTAACGATGTCAATTGTAGATGGTTTATAGAAGAAGATAACGCCCAAGTAATTAAATCATTTTTAAATGATGTACAATCGAAGTTTTGCTTCACGGATTCCACCCCTGGGATTTTGTTAGACAAATTTAAATTGTCAAGTTCAGCTGATGTATCGTCATGAAGAGGTCTAAAATTAATTTAATATTATATTTAGCGTAATATATTTTCGTAATATATCGTAATAATAAAAATATACCGTAGTGAAATGTTTGAGAAATTAATTTTGTCAAGAATTATTAAAACATAATGTATCATTAAAAAACTCCCTTGTAGAAATAAAATCGCTGAAAGTCTCTGAAAATCTCTGAAAAATTATCTGAAAACATCTGAAAATCTCCGAAAACCTCTAAAAATCTCTGAATATTTCTGAAAAATTCTGACAGTTCCAATTTCGAGAGGTTTTCAGATATTTTCAGAAATATTCTGAACTATAAATACATTGATATAGGCCCCGGGCCGCGGACCCTGGGACTTAGCGGCCTTGATGCTGCCTATTCGGGCTGCTCAGCAGCCAGTAGCGCGCTACGCGGATATGTATCTCTTTATTAATAAAAAATTGTGATGAATTATTAAATGTTTACCTATCACAGTACAAGACATTATCTTCGTTTACAGTGTCTTCACCCAACGAATAGTTTGGAAAGACCAAATCCGCATCGTCATCGACATTAATATTTAATTGCATTCGCTCTGAACGTATGTTTTCTGATGCGTTGCACCCATTACCAGGAAATTCAAGCGAGACAAATTTTGTGTCATTCAATAAGTTTTGTGTTTGGTTTTGAACGAGCGAGTCTGCTTTCGGTAGGGACTGCATGTTATTTTGACATGCCATATCATTATCAATAATATTAGCATAAGCTTGTAAATCTCGTAGAGTATTTCTTCTTTGATGTCGTTTAACAATTTTTGTTTCATCTTTCCACTTTGGCATTTTAATTCTTAATCAACGTTTTTAACTTACAACTGAGCTTTCCCTATTTCTGTAATCCTATGTTTATCACTACTTTAATAAATACAATGTCCAATTATCAACAGACAAACGAAACGTCAAACTAAACCTCATCCAAACTGCAAGGTTCTTTTTGGTGTTTGAATTCAAAAAGTCATTTGACAGAACATGACTTTCAATGTCAACTTCCAGTTTCACAAAAAGTGATGTAACTTTTCAGGTGTAGTGTTTAAAAGATTGAAACAAGTTATTTTAAGTGTAAGTAAATGTGCACATTTTGTTTCTATGCATCGTATTTTCCGAATTGATATCTAACGAATATGTAACATACATGTTATATAGTAATAAATAAAATGTGTAAATTGTTTACAGGTGCAGTAATCATGCTGGACGAAAAAAAATTTGTCGTCGTTCAATTCGATGATAACCAAATCGAAATTGTGCTGAAGAAATGGCTGAGTAGCGATAAAGAATGTTGGTTCGTTCATTATTCTGCGTTAAGGTACACCAAGGCTTTGAACTCAGATGAAGATGTTGACCCGTGCTCATGTGCTTGGAAAAAATGTTCCATTACAAAAATCATTGGATGTTTCTGTAAGCGATTAAAAGCATTTAAACATAACATCAGAACATAACATTATGATAACGCTTTTAAATGTTCTTCTGATACCTTGTATTTTTAAAACAATTTCGTAACTTTGGTCTTTTGTAACATTTTATGAACGTTTCCTGCTCGAATTCTTTGGGAGGGAATGTTCTGTTCTCTTGGGCAAATATTTTAATGTATCGGTACCTTAAGAATGAGATATTTGATTTTATTCTTGAAGCAACATATAAACACGCTAGAGAAGTAGCAGAGAAGGCTCTAAATGAATCCGAGTTTGAGATAGAACATTCGGACGTGGACAAGGCTAAGAACACGAGAAAGGATCGTGCAAAAAAATCGATAGATACCGAATATATTTCGGAAATAAGAACTCGTAAAAGATAT
Source organism: Ceratoteleas bidentatus (assembly GCA_022817645.1). Lineage (NCBI taxonomy): Eukaryota > Metazoa > Arthropoda > Insecta > Hymenoptera > Scelionidae > Ceratoteleas > Ceratoteleas bidentatus. The sequence goes on from JABFPB010001881.1 coordinate 4,147, forward strand.
GCGAGCAACGATTCCATACCCGGTATTTTGATTCGAAGAATTTATATTAAGAATAATTTTATTTTGTCATTTGGTAGGATCTTTAAAATGTACAGAATTTGTTCATCAGAAATGTTTATCCTTGTATTTTCCTCCTACAAATGTTAACTGGCTTTATTGAAAAATTATGTTCCTGATTTTTACAAATTGATTATATTTATCAATATAATTGAATTATCAATTTCTTTCATTTTTTATGTTATAAATCCCAGTTGAGACACCTTCAATAATGAATTAATTAGGAATCGATAATTTATTTGGAATCACTTTCGATTCATACTGGATTCATTTTCGAATAAAAATTGAACCCCGACCGGTTAAGCCCGACCCATCTTTCATCCAAGGCACTTCGTGTGACAAAACACGAATGAGTACATGGCCAGATTCGAAGTCAAAGTAAAATGCTTCTGTGGTCGAGTGGGTTAATTGGATCGGACGGAATCAGTGCGGGTTCGATTCTCAGTGACGGTGGGGAAAGTTTTTCAGTTCGTTGTATTTTAATTTCCAGTAATTTTCTATTCACGTTTTGTTCATTAGAACAGTTTTTTGTTTACATACCATTCATTTTTCATTCATATTGGGTTTAATTTTGTCATTCACTGTCAATGGAAAACGTTGGTCTCTGTTATTCCAAAGTGATTCCAAAGTGATTCCAAAATGAATTCACTTTGGAAAGTGTATTGACTGGGATACTGTAAACTGAAACAATCCGTGTAAAATCACACCGACAATGTAATTAGTAACCCACATTTAGAGTCGTAAATTACACCTGTAGTATAATTTTACACCAAGTTGCGTAAATTTATACATCTGTCGTATTTGTTAAACTACGTGATGTGCGAAATTACATCGCTTTCGTGTAATTTTACACGTATATTTCTCAAAGTAGTCTTAAATTATATTAGTTTTCTATTCTAATAATAAATTTTATGACAAATTTCTGCTGGCTTACGAGAAGACGCCGAGACAACGTCTACCAATAAAAGACTAAAACCTAACCCGAAGGAGAAAGATGGTATTACGATTAATATAACTATTATGTAATTTAATAGCAGTTCAGAGATAAATCATATTGTAACATTCAAATCATAACAATTCTAATAACCTTCTTTTAAAATCATTAAATGATACATTCTGGCCCATTATTTAGTAATCTGTTTTACAAGTAGTTTAAATTTTGTATTTTTAATAGTACAAAATAGGTCTGGAATATTAGTAAAATAATTGCCTGGTATATTGTAAAAATAGTCGTGGTACATGCCTGGAATATCATTTGTCCGGGAAAAGTATTTTCAGAATATTGCTGAGGAATATTCCTCTTAAAGATTTCATATACCAGCAATCTTATATAATATTTCAGAATATTCCTAGCGCATTTGAAATATACCAGACAAATATTCTACTAGTATTCCAGCCATATTCTGTGCTATTAGGATGCTCTAATATCATAGTTTAATTTTAATTAATTTATTTTATGCGATCTTCTTTTGTCATGTTAGTATACATTTTTACAAATAATCGTATGTCCGTAATAAAATATTACTTTTATCAATTGCAGACAATTTTCTAAATCAAACCCAAGAACTGAGCAGCAGTGATGACACTGAAGTTGATGAATTGCGAATTCCAAAACCTCCCCAGTAAAAAAAAAAACGAGTCGGAGCCGAGTCGGAGCCGAGTCGGAAAGCCGAGTCGGTGCCGAGTCGGAGTCGAGTCACATCGGAGTTGCGGTCGAGTCAGATTTTGGGCAATCCTTATAGCAGGCATGTATATCGAAATCGAGTCGGAGTTCTGTCGGAGCCGAGTCGGAGCCGAGTCGGAGACGAGTCGGAGCCGAGTCGGAGACGAGTCGGAAATATAAAGGAAAAAATAAAAAAAAATTATAATCCATACAAATTACATTTATAATTTATATAAATTTACGCTCTTATCAGAAAAATGCGATTCCTGTCTTGTTGCTTATTCTGCAGCTAGGCCTATTTTCCGCTATAGTTGCGTGATATATTACTAATCTCGTTAATGTACTTTTAGCCAGAAAACGTTTTTTCACAATTCTATCATTGAAACAAAAATTTTCACGTGAAATCTTTCGTAAAGTTCTGGAGTAAAATGAGATCCCTCATAAACATAATTTTCGCAAACTTGTGCACACTTGTTCCAGAGTGTAATTTTTATGATTCTGAACATTTTCTTTTCTTTTCAGGATTTTGACAAACTTGATAAAAACTTTGTATACAAATTTATGCAAAGTTTATATTAGAAATTTTCATAGATTTATGTAAATGTTATCTATAACACTCCCATGAGAATTTCGATTGAAAACATGATTTCACATGAGGCGACTTTCCATGGGGTGGAATGGGGTAAAATGGTACAAATGGCTCGATTTTTTTAGCAGTGTAGAAAATAATTGATTATTGAATAATGAATTCCTCGGAGAAAAGATTTCGAATTCATAAGTTTAATTTTAATTATATTTTATTCAAGTTCAATTCCAAAATGGGTATTCAAACTGACGAAACGAATTCTTATCTTTTTTCAGTTACAGTTCACTCTAAAAATTAATCTTATTCTCCACTCTAAAAAGTCATTATAATTAAGAATAGTTACCGGATTCCGTTTACAGTAAATATTTTTTTCAGAGTGTTTAACTGGTATTTTGAAAAAGATAACTTAGAATTCCTGAATTGTAAATTATTCAAATATTCATTGCATTTAAAAACAAACACTGAATTAAAGTTAATTCTAATGAATGCTGATTTCTAATTCAGCGTTCATTAGAATGCTGATTTCCAATTCAGCGTTCATTAGAATTTTGACTAATAATCCAATTCTTCTATACATTTTCACCCACAATATTTTGCTGGAAAATAAAATGCAAGACTACTTTGGAGATATTGTTTATTACATAATCTTTTAACTATTTCTAATTGAACAATAAACTAACTCGGTGAAAATATCACAGGGACTGCGTGCGCGCATCGCTGCCTGTATTTGATACGCTTAACTATAAACTAAAGCCGCCAGAAACTTTTACAATCAAAATATTTTTGATCGCGAAGTTTGATTAGAACATTCAGAGAACACTGGCTAATCGAGGTACATCTTTAAAAATAATATGTTTGTGGCATTGATATAATATAAGAGTGATTTGATGTTCCTATAAGTACGCAAGGCATCAATATGTCGTCAGTTGAAAACAAAGAAATGTTATCGTCAATCGAAACAATAATTTTCAAGTTAGTGTACAGATTTCGGAAAGCATTTCTCGTTCTCACATTTTGCGCAAGGATACGTTCATCACTGTCCTGTTCATTAACGAGAAAATAAATTATTTTTATAAAATGCCCAGATTTTAAGACAGCAAACGTATTATTTGTTCTTTTATTGCATTCGCGAGTAGAATAAATGCGACTCTCCTTCAACATTCGTCGATAAGTAACGTAATTATCAGGGTTATCAATAAGGTGATTGTAATTATTATTAAGTTTATCAGTTTTACCAAAATAAATGTGAGTTCCCAACCGTTTACATGTTTTCGTTGTTCGAATGTACAATTTATGATAATCAATCTCATCTGTGTCTTCGTCTACCGCATTAAATATCAGATCATTAACATATTTTTGAAACCCTATAAATCTGCAAATTTGACTTTTCACCCCTTTTCCTGCGTGAATAGTTTTTAATAGTGCTCCGTTGGCATTTTCAAATGGAAAACCATTGTGTGCAGCTAACGGGCCCCAATGATAAACGCTTTCCATCAAATGAGTCAACTGATGCAAGTTGACGGTCATTGCAACTTTACCATACAATTTATCCGTTTCCTTTGCAAATGAATAAAAAAGATAATCTGAACGATTTAGATCATTAAACGTGATTTTTTTTTGCAAAAGAATATATAAACCCTCCACAAAATGCAACCATATATTTTTTTTTCATGAATGGTAAAAGTACCGGTACGCTATAATATAGGATCCAGTTTAACTACTCTTTTGCTTTCCAAAATGCACAATCCGTTATTGAACGCGGTAATCGATCTACGGCTGAATGGGGTTTTAATTTTAAGAAAATTTCGTCTATTTCTTCTTTATTCTCAATTACATTAAACTTTTTCGTTCTGTCTAATTTGAACCAATAATTAAAGAATTGTTTCCCGATGCCCAACAGGGCGTTATGCATATAATCGGGTACGAAACCTTTAATTATGTTGAATTGACTCAAATCGAATAAAGGTGATTTGTCAATGAATCCATTTACGTGTAACTTTTTGATGGCAGAAATACTGCTATTTCGTTGTATTAAATCTGCTTTTCTTATTTTGTAATTATTTGAATCATCGATTGCATTTTCGTGGGTTCTACTAGGCGGTGGTCTATTTAAAACTGGGTATTTTATAACTTTGTTTGGAGGGTAACATTTACCCGGATGAAGGCACCAATTACATCCGAATTTTCCATTAAATTGGTGGATTCCTTGCATCGGAGCTCGAGCAACAGAGTCGACGCAACAGCAGATTAAGTAAGGAACAATCACACGCTCTTCACCTTCGATAGTACACGTTATACCGGTGTTTGTCAGTTTGTTAAATTCTTTTACAAACGGAGTAAAAAATGCGTTCATATTGGGTTTGGATTTACCAAACCACAACCCGCACAATATTATTGATTTGAATCTAACATCCATTGGAAGTTCATTAATCTGGACATATATGGGCCATATTGATAGTGTAGAACTTTTAAATGTCGGAGCCCCATCGGTGTTAAACGTACACGTAATGTATCTATTTTTAACATCAGCCGGCAACTTTGATACAAATTTTCGGTACTCAACACCATCGTAAATATCTTCCATTACATTACGTTCGTGCTGTCGATTGTCTACTGTATACTTGTAATAAGTACTATTTCGTTCCAATGAATGCTTGTTATCATTACATGGGTCTAACGTTACAAACAAGTCATTGGAATTGTCGTGGGTCATTGGTACATTCGAATTACAATTCCCACATACAATGTTACGCTGCCCAGACTGGAATGTATCTATATATACCTTACATTTGCTACAGACAGCATGATAGTTGATTCCGACATTTGCATTGAATAACTTGTCAATCATGTAACTTGATACAGGCAAGAAAGAAGCTTGAAGCACACTGTTGAACAGTTTCATGAGGTCAATCAATTCATTTCGACAACTTGTGCACCAACGCGTATTTCAAGATTCTTACTATGATATCTTTCTTCTTAATATCTAGATGTATGCTGATCGTCTCTTCGTCTTTCAGAAAGTCTTCTATTGCATGATAAGACGTGTCTTCATCATCATCGATACTATTACAAATTTCTTCGTCGTCCACAATGTTAAAACCTGCATCATCGTCCTCTGCATTGTCAAATCGATGTTCATTATTCTATGAAAATATTACATCGAGATTAACTGTTTCTGTGAAATAGTTGTATACATATCATCCAATAGTAAATGTTCCAACAAATTCTAATTATTAAACAAAAATAGGAAATTTTGTGACCGTCAAACGGAAATCACGAAAAAAAAGTATACCTAATTCAAGTAATTTATCTGCAATAGAGACAAGTAAATGAAAAAAACTAGTTCAAATCCACAGTTTAGCTGACTAAGTCAAATGCTTAGCTGATTCAAGTAAATAATCTGATGACTTATTTGAATGTTCTGATGAGTTATAAGTGAAAAACAAGAATCCTAATGATTTGTGAGTGGAAATCGAAAAGTTCAGGTCAGTTTTGAGTGGAAAATAAGAATCATGATGAGTTGTGAGTGAAAATCATACTGAACTGATGAGTTCTAAGTGAAAATCGAATTGCTCTGATGAGTTCTGAATGGAAAACGAAGAGTTCTGATGAGTTCTAAGTGGAAAACAAGAATCCTGATGAGTTCTGAAAGAATATCAAACAGTTCTGGGTGAAAATCAATCTGTTCTGATGAGTTCGGAGTGGAAATCGAGTAGTTCTGATGAGTTCTGAGTGGAAATCGGAGAGTTCTTATGATTTGCAAGTGGAAAACAAGAATTCTGATAGGTTCTGAGTAAAAATGATTCAGTTCTGAAGAGGTTTGTATGCAAATCAAACAGTTCTGATGAGTTCTGAGTGGAAATCGAATAATTCTGCTGAGTTATAAGTGGCAAACAAGAATTCCGATGAGTTCTGAGTGAAAATACAACAGTTCTGGTGAGTTCTGAGTAAAAATCGAATTTCTCTGATGAGTTCTGAGTGATAATTGAATTTCTCTGATGAGTTCTAAATGGAAAATAAGAATTCTGATGAGTTATAAGTAAAATTAAAACAGTTCTGATGAGTTCTGATTGAAATTCAAACAGTTCTGATGTGTTCTGAGTGTAAATTAGGGGTTGCAATTTTTACGAAGGTTCGTAACTTTGGATCTTCGAATATTACGAAGCTTCGAAGTTTCGGAGTTTTCGAAGTTTTGAAGTTGTCGAATTTTCGAAGTTTCGAAGTTTCGAAGTTTAGAAGCAAAGGGATACCACGGTTGTTTCGTAAATTCAGTGATTCCATAGACATTCTATGGATGTCCAAGGATGGATCAATGGAAAATTTCCAATTTCGAAATGTGCGAAACTTCGAACTTCGAAATATTCGAAACTTCGAACTTCGAAATATTCGAAAACTTCGAAACTTCGAACTTCGAAATATTTGAAAACTTCGAATCTTCGAACTTCGAAGTATTCGAAAACTTCGAATTCCGAAATTCGAAAATTTGAAATATTCGAAAACTTTGAAACTTCGAAGGCTTCAAAGTTTTTTTTATAAGATTCGGATATTCGAAGATTCGAAAAGCACAAATCCGGAGGGAATGTCGGAACTCTAGTATAAATCAAAAAATTATACTCAGAACTTTTTTTACTTATTTTCACTCATAACTCATCATAACTGTTTGAATAAATTTTGGCGAATCTTTGGCTTATCGAGATATTTACGTTTTCGGCGATCAAAAGCTAGTTTTTCCGGCAGTTAGTCGAAATTAGAATCGTGACAAAACGAGACGCGAAAACTCATTTTTCGTTATTCCCCCCGTTCGATTATCAATAAATCGTAAATCAGTTTCGCATGAGCTTTCTTCAGTTTCCCGGACAGCCGTTTCTAAAATAGGTTTGGAGCGTCCACAAACACTCAAAATTGGTTTGCGCACACCGCCTGTCAAAACGATAAAGCGACGTTACTGAAAACGCAATTTCGACACTCTGAGTGCCCTGAACTCCACTTTGGAGAAACACCAACTGCACTTTAAGATACACAAGCTCTACTTGTCGACGCTTGCCATACGAGAAAACTTCATTGCTTTCTCAGTGTAGGATGATCCCAAGGACAAAAAAACTAATGTTATCGTACAGTTTAATTGTTGAAAAATTAACTCTTAATCATCACTCAGTAATTTAAAATCACCCAGTGAGAAATTGCCAACGCTGAGCCAGTACTGGAATGATAACATCCCGCCAGAGTTCAACCGTGTTAGATTCGGGCTGGTCCTGGCATATTCCTTCTTTTCCCACTGAGCACTCGATTTTATCCAAAGTTTTCATAAAAATTTACCTGAATATTTCCAGGGCTGTAAAGTGATCTTCTACGAAACTCTTCTTCCTCATTATGTAATTCATTTACTACATCTGCATTTTCCATTTCAATGTCATCGCCTTCTATATCACATATACCTAATGGCATCTACAACGACAATTACGCAGTGATGTACTATACGGTACATTTTTGCCATGGTTTACGTATGCATCCGAGTCAAAACAGTGATTTATGGACCGAGGGCACGGGCGGTTTTTTATTTATTTCCGTCTTAGCGCTGTAATAATGATCTATATAATGCACTCGGGCTTTGCCCTCGAGCATTGTAAAGTTCGATGACGGTGATAACAACGACCGTCCGAGCCCGATGTGTATAAAATCATTAACAACTGGAAATCGCAGGCTGTAAGACATATGCGCAGGTCATTATTTGCGCTGATATCATATGCGCCCATATGGTCCAATAAGAAAAAAATAAATAAATCTACATGCTTAAAATTCGAAATTTAAAGTTTCGAAGGTTACATTCGAAGTTTAAAATTCAAGCTTTGAAGTTTGACATTCGAAATTCTAAACATAAGTTTGAAATTCAAAGTTGACAACATAAAATTTGCGCCTCTGATGATGAAAGCATTACTTGTGGCGCAAATGATGAGCTAAAAATTACGTAAATTATATGATTGTGCAGCGCATAATATATACAAATAGCGGAGCAAAGGATACACAAATAAGGTCATTTAGACGCACACGATGACCACAGAAATCCCAGAAAGCTATAACGTGTTACTCTATGATTTTATCTTAAATGATGATAACCAATCTATTCAGCTGATGTAATTACGATTTAGTGACATTTACAGACACTGATTGTTTTCGATTTGTATAATGAAATAGCGCGATTTTTCTCATTGGAGTTTTTTTTGTATATATTGTTTTATGTTTCAAGAAAACTTACGTGGATATTTTGAGGACTGTCAGGTAGCCCTTCTAAAAATTCATCTTCCTGATTACGCAATTCATGGGCCAAATCTGCATTTTCCATTTCAATATCATTGTCGTGTAAATCATTTACAGGTAATGAGACCTATACACGTTGTAAAAGTAATATTTTCACTCTCAAAATAGTCGGTTTATGGAAAAAGATTATTTTTATAATTGGAGAAAGACATTCTAATTATAAATTAGAGTGCCGCAACTAGGAATCTTATTGGCTCAATCGCAAGTTTCTTGTCAGAGGAGGGATCTTTTCGTCATAAGAGGAATCCTCTTGTTGTAAGAGGATTCCAGTTAAAGCAATCGGAATATTTCAAAGATTTGTTAGAGTACGCGTTGTCAGTCGAATATTCTTATTATACACGGAATTTGTTTGAATTTATTTTTCAAATCCGTAGATTAATGTTATTAAAAGTAATTAAAACAATATCCTGAATGAATTTGCAATTCAACGATTTACTAGATATTGCATAGATATACTTAATATTTGATGCTTACTTCACCATAAAGCATGAAATGTCTTTGTCGCGTCTGCCGTGGCACTTCCTCTTGTGAGTCAGGTTCGAAATAATTTTTATATTGCCTGTGATGCATGTTTGGTAAAATTCAGAAATCTGTGGAAATCATGAAAAGCTAACATTATAATTCAGTTCCAGACTCTAGCCCAACATAAAGGACAAAAATGCAACTTAGATCCCACCTAGAAAGCGAGAACATTTTGAAGAGAAGCAAAACAGTATTTAACATATTTAAACATTTAACAGTTTATTCAAACATTTTAGAATAATATTAAACATTAAAACCTTTTAAATCTATAAAAGTTAAAAATTATTATAAAAGATTTAATATTGTTTTGTCTTTTCCAAAATGTTTTCATTAGCTGGATAGCCCCAAAAACCTAGCGCCAACACCGATTACGTAAACCCAGCGTCTAACCCCAATTCTAAAAACCAGCGCAAGTACAAAGCTCCAGAATTATCTGCCGAAACCTAGCATTGTAAATCGATGCCAAAAAAGGTAGATTAATTGCTGTTTTTTGCGCCGTCTAATGACGCATTCAGCGCGAAACCAGAACCCAACTCGAGAACTGCGCGCGAAAACAAGCCTCAAATCCAGTGTGAACACCCAGCACGAAAATCTGGTGCAAAAACCGGCATCATAACCCCAGCGCCAAAGCTGAGCGTCAGAAAACAACACTTAAACTTGGTGCAACATCCCTGCGCGAAAACCTAATGCCAATACCCAGTGTCATTAACGAGCACCAAAACCTAGTTTCAAAACCCAGTGCGAAAACGTGGTATAAAATCCCGGTCACGAACATCAGCATGTAGCTTTTTATCAAGTAATGGTACTTACTATACCCAATTAGTTTAGCACTGGCCTCATTCTTTTTAGAACTAGGGTTGTTCAATGATATAATGTGATAGGTAAATTAGGAATATCGGGTGCATTAGTTCTCCAACGATTGTGTTGAAAAAATGGACCAAGTCAGTCTTAGCGAGTCAACTCATCTTCAGCTGTCATACTAGTTTGACAGCCAGGCATTCCGAGATTTGAATTAGAATGCGAATAAACAGCCAATTTCAGTTATCAACATTTTTTATAAGATAAGTGAGCGATAAGGATACGAATGTGACGTCAATCAAATACCAACGAAAATTAATTTCGCTAAGGTTCGGTTCCGTTGCAACAAAGCTTGTGCCATAGTGCCAATCCAAACGATCGACAACTTTAACCCGCAAAATAAAGACGACTTCAATAAAAAATATTGGTACCACGTCAATTATCGTGGGAACATATTGCGTGCATCAGTTATCGCTATCGGAAGTAAGTAGTTTTATCAGTTTCGTTATCTATTCTACATTGCATAATTATGACGCTTTAAATCATCTACGTTAATTTGATGTAATCAATACAATGTAAGATGCAATCAATAAAAGTCTGAAACGACAAACTAAAAGGATAAAATATCCCGCATCTAAAGAAATGCGAACTGCTCCAAAACCGAATAACCAGGTACTCATTGCATCTCATGTAGGGCAATTAAAAAAAATACAATTCAATAGGCTATGTAGGTATCGCAAATCAATTTGAGAAATCGTTGTCTTAACCTACAAAAAGTCATAAATTAGTGTCGGGAAAAATGAACAAAATAAGAAAAAACAACAACAATTTTATACAATCATACCGCGGAGTTTTATTTCATTCATGCGTAACTCAAAGCACTTTTCGTAAGTTCGAATGTTCGAACTTTTAACATTCAAAATTCAAAATTCGTTAAGTCATCTTTGCAACTTGAACATTGAATGTTGAACTTCGACCATTGCACTTCGATCTTTGAACTCCGTCACTTTGATTTTAAACTTTGAATTTGGAACAGCCAACCTCAAACTATAAACTTCGAACCTTGAATTACGAGTCTCGAATTTTTTACTTAGATTTTCACGGTTTGGAATTCCAAATTTGAAATTGAAAGACAAACTCTAGAAGTTCAAGGTTATAGTTCAGCCCGAGACTGAGGATTTTTATGCAAATGCATGTTTTGTTTAACTATAAAATGGACAACTTTGAATAGGTAAATGCGTATAATGAAATTTTAGGGCAATTGATATATATATATTTAGATGCATATTTTTCATATTTGCATAACAATTGCATGCAAAAATGCTTCGTGCATAAATGTGCGTAAATATTGCATAATTTAGTTTTTCGCGATCTTGAGTAGAAATAGCCATACTATTTTCTGAGTCTGTAACCAAAGCGGCTGGGATATTGTTGAGTGTTTACAGTGAGTGCTTTCATTTAATTCCCATAGTGTCTTATCTTCTTTCATTCCATCTACTTCTCTAACTAATTCATACCATCCATCTAACTAATTAATGTTATGTTTACAATTTTTAATTTCACTTGATTGAATTCAAATTAATTTTGTCTTATTTTTTTATTTTCATTTCATTAATTCATATTCATATAACATTATTTATTTCATTAGAATTCATTTTGTGTTCAATATAAAATGTTTTATATGTTTATTGAAAATACCATTTGAATTTCGCGCGAAAACTTAATGACTCAGACTAAGCTAAATTTCGAGTTCAACTTAAGGCATAATAGTATATTTTGCACCAAGGGAGTTTGCACGTCATGGTGCAAACAATATTTTACGTTACGAGGGAGGAAAGAATGTCAATTTTCGAATTCTCCGAAGGGAGAAAAGTGACGCTTTCCTCCTAGAGTGACATAAAGGATCTTATTTCGTTACATTTCATTCTATTTCATTTTATTACATGCTGATTAATTTCATTACTTTTTGTATTGTTATATTTTGAATCGTTTAAGTATATATTATCTTATTTCATTTCTGGCTGTTTCATATTATTTTTATAACTAGACTGGAAAAATGACAAATTGAAATTTGCGCGATTTTTAAAACAGGCTTTGAATAAAAATTAGGTAATGAACATGTGTGAATTGTAACATTATATATATGTACTAGTAAAAACTTTGTTAGAGTCTGAAAATGGTCATTTTCCGAAATAGGGGGATGTTGTTAAAATCAGAAGAATGATCAATTTCAATTTCAAAAAAGTCGTCTGGATATAACGTCCTCTATACTCTGCAGAAAAAACTTGCAATAATTTTTGTTCATGGTGTCGCGAAATTGAGCCTTGTGGTGAATTGCAAAGGTACCCAAATCTCGCTTGATAAAAATAGACAAGTGCTAGATGTCGACCTCCTGGAAAGGTTGAAAATGATCAAGGTTCTCACTCCCCAAAGAAACACAATCCTTCCTCAATCCATTGGCACTTATTTATTGCAGAATACAAATTGGTTATACAGAAACCACTGCGGCCTTCGGCGACACGTGGCGAGGGCTTAGCGTGACGCGGTTTTCAAACGAGCGAACGGGGCCTCACGTTACATTCAGGAACTTGCAAAGGATATAGCAACAGGGCACATTTCCGACGCGGGATTCGCGTGCGAATCGCGCGAACAAAGGGGGGCGAACGCAAAACAAAAGCCTGTTGCTTCCACGCGCGCGACGAAAGCATTGGCCGTTCGACACACAAAATCTTTGATTCAATCGGCGCTAAGGACACACACAAAGAAACCGACTCACGGACACGCATACTCTCACATTCAGACGACACGCAATCAAAACATCCCGGAAAAACCAGTGCGCTATCGGGAACCCAAACTTGCTTTCCCGGCGATAAGTCCGAAATTTGATTGAGCTAACGCGAATAGCACTGAACGCGCAACATACCGGCCGCCCGGCTTGCGACATTCATGTTTGCAAAACAAGACTAAAGACGATTGGGTCGTGTTATGACAAATTTGCGATTCAACGATACAAAATGAATTGAGCACTCATGAGACGCGAGACGAAGGAGTCCTGGGTGACTCTTCTCCTCCCGGGTAACAAAACAAGTTTGGCGATAGGTCGGACTAACTCCGGTGTCGCTGTGCGAATCGTCACTACACGAACCAACGCGTCGTCGTGTACACAACACTGGTACACAATGCGGGACCAGTGTTGTCCACGAGAAAAAGGGTGATCGGCGGGACCCTGATTCCGCTCAACGCAATGTGAGTCGCATAAGTCGACAAACCTAAAGACTGCACCAGTCTTACTGTCACTAAAGTATTTGTCGATCCTTGGACCAAAAGCGAGCGCACATGTGCGGTAGATTCGTTTTTTCCCGAGACGCGCACACGGACAGTGGCAAGCATAACGCGCGAAGATTTCAGCCTGGTCGCACAAAGAGAAGTTACGGTTTTATAAGTCTGAACGCGAGGCTCGACAATCGAGTCTTCGGCGCAATCGGTATTTCGCGGAGGGAGACACTCTGAGAACAAAGCTTGCAACTCTCTGGGCGTTGGCACTGTGGTATCGCCGGATGTGGACATCGTCGCGCTGCTCGGTCGATGAAGCAGCGTGTGGTGTCGTTTCCCACAAGTACGACAAAAATTATTGCCTTTAACGATGGCGTATCGTTTGTCGCTGTTGAACTTCGAAAATTCTTTGCACGCGTATATAGAATGTTCCATCTTGCATACGGGGAAAGATGAAGTGGACTTTTAACCGTGATGCGCCTGAATCGATGGCGCGGAAACGCGATGCGATTTCGGCTTTGAACTTCGAACTTCGAATTCGAGGGACATGGTTTTGTTTCAATCAGCAGCGCCGCGGTAGACTCTAGCGCTCTCACTCGATTGTTGAGAAATGCTTTTAGTTCGCTAAATTTCGAAAAGTCCGTCGAATTCGTCAGTTGCAATTTCCATGCCACATGCACGAGAAAATCATCCCACTTATCTACGGGACGACCCAAATTGGCTAAAGTACACCTCGAGTACACGGGTAATCGGGAGTACTAATTGACATTTCCAGTGTAAATAGTCGAGATTATCTCGCCAGTGCTTTGCAAGTAACTAGCAAGTTTATCTAGACTAGTTTGCCTCGCTAAAACTCGAGAGTGCCTCGCGATTAGCTATCTCGGCTAGACAGATTTCTACTAAGGGTCGTGATTTCTTATGAATAGGTAAGACAGAAAATTCGACGCTCAAGCACTCCACGGAGGAGAATAGTGCCCCGATACATTCGACTGTTCGAAGATTTGCAAAATGAAGTTGCAGGTAAGTCACACGTTGTCAAAGCTGGGAGATGTTACACTTCAGAAACATTTATTTCATAGGGTAGGGGTGGGGGTGGGTTGCCCGCGTAAAAAATGAAAGTCTGGCATAGTATGGCATTAGTATGGCATTAGTCTGGCGACAGGCTGGATCATGAGCGCGGGCCAGATTGTTGCCATACTGATGCCCTACTTTTGCCCTACTGTTGCCATACTGTCGTTAAAATGTAAGTCTGGCGACAGTCTGGCAACAGTCTGGCATAGAATGGCATTAGTCCGCGCTCATGATCCAGACTTCTATTTTTTTACGCGGGTGACTTGGGGTGACATTGACTTGCGTACCCTTGTAGAAAAAACGTGAAAGCTTTCAGATCGCAAAGACTCATCCATTTTGGTCCATAAAGGACTGGTTTTATGTCGTTTAGCAATTTTGTTGGAGAGTGAATAATAGTATATTATGTACCAAGAGCGGAACGGAGGTCATTTCCGACGAGTGTGATATGCCAGCTTGAGATGAAGCCGAGGGCGAAGCCCGAGGCAAACCGAGAGCTGGCATCACACGAGTCGATGGCCGACGTTCCGCTCATGGTGCGTACCATTCTTTTTGTCACAAGCGCAAGAAAGCTCGTATTCCGATGCCAACTTTGAGATCGTCATGTAACCTATATTCGGCTATTGCTATGTGCGATGCGCAGCTGTTCGGTAAAGTCTTTATCGTCCCGTTTCAGGCCGGTGAAGCTTTGCCGGCCTGCTGCGCATGCGCACTTGGCACTAGTCGGAAATAGGATGCATTACGTTCTCAAAGTTGGTATTGGAATACGAGCATTTCGTGCGCGTGTGACAAAAAAATATTCAATCAAAATTTGTTCATAATTTTTTTCAGAGGCACCAATACAGCAGGAAGTGGGGAACGTCGAGAACATTGCAGGTATATTTTAAATATGCTAATTTTCTCGGAGTCCAAAAAAATGATCAGTCATCCTCTTAAAAGCTTTCATTCCACTTTCAATCTTTGCCATTCATTACTTTAATTAATATCAATTCCATCTTATGCTAATTAATTATTCTAAATTCCGTCGTATTTCCTTATTTTCTTCTTAAGCAAGTTATCTTCTAGGTAACCTAAAGCTTAGATACCATTATGAGATACCGTCTGTACCTTAACATTTAAATGTATCATTTAATAATCAAAACTATTTCATAAATATTATAGAAATATTAAATGTTCGACTAAAATAAAAAATTAAATTTTGTTTATAGCACGAATATTTAAAAATATTTTTGATAACATTGTCGTCATCATTCACACGTATCAAATTTATTTCCAATTATTTAGACGATCCACCGCCAGATGTGCAGAACCGCGAGAACGTCAATGAAGGTAGATGTCGCATAGTAAGAAACACCAAAGAAATAGACTGTAAAATATACAGTTAGACGGTAAAAGTTAGTCATGATTGAATAATTCTCAGACCTAAACTGTCCTCATCTGTACAGTTGTAATATAATTTTTTAATCAAAATATGAAAATCAATATTAAACTATAAAATTTTCGACTGTACAGTTCGACAGTCTCGGACTGTAATTTCTGCAGTCGTGACTATAACTTTAAAGTCTGACTGTAATTTTTACGTCTATTTCACCCACAGGGTTTGATAACATTATTGTCATCATTTACACGTTTCAAATTTGTTCCTAATATTTTAGACGACCCACCGCCGGATGCGGAGGCCCGCGAGAACGACAATGAAGGTAAATATTGCCCAGTAAAACACACCCAAAGAAATACACCGTAAAAAAGACAGTTGCCCTGTAAAACTTGAAGTTATAACTACCCAGCAGGAAAATAAAAATGTGCCAGCAATGGCCCAGTACTGTCCAACTCTGATAGAGCTGTTATCTGGTACGATGTTATCACTCCAGTACTGGCCCGACTCTGGCGCTTTCCTACTCTGGTATGGCGTTATCACTCCAGTACTAGGCTACACTGTAAAAAAAGTTCGTAAAATTCCTCCAAATTTTACGTTGAATATTACGGAAATTTACAAAATCAGTGGAAAACATTCCACTCGCAATGTAATATTCCACATTTGGTGGAGTTTGACATTTAATTTATGAAATAGGTTAAGTGTGCATTATTTGTGTTGGGATTATTAACTAAATATGTTGTTTTTTTATTGTGTCATGACTCTTTATATAATAATATTTCATATTCATTTGATTTAACTACCATTCCGTCCGGAAATAGTTAATTAGTGAGATTCAAAATAGGAACTTTATGTGACAGTTTACGGAAAATTCCAAATTTGGTGGAAAATTACGTGATATTTCACGGCAACCAGATTACGTAATATATGTTGGAATTTCACACACCTTTTTTTACAGTGTAGATTCAATTGATCATGGCACAGAGTTGGCTTTCAGTACTGGTCATTTCTCAATGGGATATAACTTACAGTCCTCAAATCTCCTAATTGTACAGTTGTAATATATTTTTCAGTCAGACCGTGCAAAATACTATCACACTATACAGTCGAAAGCTTTACAGTTTGAAAGTATTTTGCACGGTCTACAACTAATATATTACAAATATATTACAACTGTACAATATACAGTCGAAAACTTTACAGTTGGACAGTCTACGACTGTAATTCCTGCAGTCGTGACTATAACTTTTACAGTCTGACTGCAATTTTTAGGTTTATTTCACTTAAAGGGTTTGGTAGCATTGTCATCATCATTTACAGTCTAAGAAAGGCCCTTTAAACGTAATGCGATACCTTTTACAGTAAAACGGATTCCACATTAATATATTTCCAAAAGGATCCCTTTTACAGTGAAAGGGAAAAGTTGTTGAGTAAACGATTTCGTGTTACAGTAAAATGGCGTCCTTTATTAGGTAAATGAATCGTGTCAAGATAAAAGGACTAAATCTAAACGATTTTCGTTTTACCATTAATAGAATTTTTCTTAGAGTGTACAAGTATCAAATGTATGCCTAATTTTTTAGACAATCCACCACTGGCCGCGCAGATCCGCGAGAACGACAATGAAGGTACATATAGTCCAGTAAAACACACCCAAAGAAATACACTGTAAAAATTCCGTTGCACCGTAAAACTTGAAGTCATGACTGTATAACTTACAGTCCTTAAATTCCGAATTGTACAGTTGTAATATATGTTCAGACAGATCGTGCAAAATACTGTCAAACTGTACAGTCGAAATCTTTATAGTTTGACAGTATTTTGCACGGTTTGACTGAAAAATATATTACAACTGGAAAATGTACCGTCGAAAACTTTATAGTTGGACAGTCACGACTGTAATTTCTGCAGTCGTGACTATAACTTTTACAGTCCGACTGCAATTTTTAGGTTTATTTCACTTTAAGGATTTGGTAGCATCGTTGTCGTTATTTACACGTGTTAAATTTGTTCCTAATTTTCCAGACGATCCACCACCGGATGCGGAGATCCTCGAGAACGACAATGAAGGTACATATAGTCCAGTAAAACACATCCAAAGAAACACTCTGTACAAAATACAGTTGCACTGTAAAACTTGAAGTCATGACCGTATAACTTACAGTCTCAACTGTCCTTATTGTACAGTTGTAATATATTTTTCAGTCAGACCGTGCAAAGTACTGTCAAACTGTGCAGTCGGAACCTTTATAGTTTGACAGTCTACGACTGTAATTTCTACAGTCATGACTAGAACTATTTGAGCCTGACGGTAATTTTTACGTCTTTTCCATCCAAAGGGTTTGGTAGCATTGTCATCATCATTTACACGTGTCATATTTATTCTTAATTTTTTAGACGATCCACCACTGGATCCGGAGGCCCGGGAGAACATGAATGAAGGTACAAATCGTATAGTAAAAAAATACTTTAACTCGATTACCATTATACGATTACTATACTAAGAAAAATAATTCGTAAAAGGTACGAGCAATTTATAAACTTTACGATTACTTTACGATCTTGTAATGTTTACGAATTATTCGTGCTATTTACGATATATCTCGTAAAGTTTACGAATTGTTTGTATCTTTTTTCGAATTATTTTTATCAATGTATATTTTTTTCCTTCGATACATCCACCATCTCTGGTGGATCGGCATCATAGTAATATCTTTAATTAAAATTTACAGGATTTCTTGAAGGAGACAATATGGAACTTTTCACAGTTCAAGATCAAAAAGTATTTACATTATTGTATTAATTAATTGACACTCTCAATCGATCATTAATCTAAAATGAAGAAAATAAAATGTTTATATTCGCATGAAATTATAATTTCTCCATACCAAAAAAAATCTGTTTTTTAACACTATTCAATATTTCGTTAGGAA
>JABFPB010001882.1:0-22726 GCA_022817645.1 Ceratoteleas bidentatus
TGTCCAATGATGGCTTAATATTATCCAAAAAAGACCGGATTATTATAACCATTCCTTCGCCCACAAAAAATTCATGATAAAAAGCCTTTTCAAAGTGTTACCTCCCCTTAAGTGTATCAAATGACATTTTTTTCTTGCAAATAATAACTTATTCCATTCAGCTAAAAAAAAGTAAGGTTTTAATATAAAAATTTTCGAAACAAAGCCAAATTTTTTAAATTGAAGTTTGTAGATTTACTTGATTTATGCACTAAATATTTATAGCAAACATAAATAGAATATTCTATCTAAAAAATTTTTAAGTATGAAGGAGTATTTAAAGGGCGTTCACAGAAAATCGGTGAAAAAATTAAAATTTAGTTATTAACAAATAAATGTATGATTATTATTTTTATTCAACATTTAAATCGCTGTCAGTTTTCTATGGAAATTAGTTACTTGAGCCATTTGTGTAAACAGTCCCCTTAAAAAAATGCACACATTTTTGCGCTGTTTGACAGAATGATGCAGTGCCATATTTTTAGGGACTTTTGATAAACTTAACTTACCACGTTGTAATCTTTTAATTCAATTCGCCAACTGGGAGCCACAAGTAGATACTATTATTTTTAAAATATTCTTTTGGTCAGGGTACTAACATAAATAATATACAATTCAATGTGTTTATTACTTTATTTTCTACTGTAATACTGTATAACATACAAGAAATGCACTTTAGTGAAACCTACAGAAGAGAATCTGAATATAGAACGGTATCTTAAGTTCAGAATTTCATATCATTGTTGTCGAACTGTCTTTCTTTCTGCGGCTTTAGAATAATTTAACGAGTTTGTCTTCGCTTGCCATTCATCTCACGATTAAAAAGATAAATAATGTGTTTACGAGCTCTACATAGGGCATTCGATGCACCGCTTGTTGCTTTTATCGGTATCATGTCTTTTCCATTGTTTTCATTCCCTTTTACTTTTTTCACATGAAAAGTGTACTTTTTGTTCATTATTAAACGCGTTCGTACGTATCATTCGAAAAGGACGTTTTACTTCATTATTTTCCTCAGTTTGTCTGTGCTTTTTTGTTATTCGCATTATATATTTGACTAAATATCACTTCTCCTGTCCCAAAATGATGCCATGGTCAAAAAATAAATACACATCTTTACGATAACCGTCTCTTTTCGATATTTCATAAGAACTAACGTCAAGGGAATAAACATTCGGTTAACGACCACGGAACAGTTTGTAGTAATTGCTCCTCATTTCATGTTACGTCTCTCTCGTTTTTTCTCATTTCATCTATATTCATAAACTAGTATCAAATATAAAAACTCATTTATGCCCGTCAAGTTCGCTCGATTTACACGATATAATACCTCTTTGTTTACATTTATAATATCACTTCATAATAGTTTGATTGTATTGAGCAAAGTATTGGTTGTGCTCAAATAATAAAGGCCTCTTCAAAAACACCCTTTATCTTCAATTATAAATTTCTTATTTATCGTTTACCCATTCTTGTCTGGTATTCTAAATTTATTTTTGTTTTATCATAGAAAAAGAAAATTTGTTCCATCAAACCACCTTTATGACTTTACAGTAATCAACAAAAGAAACGAAATCACAATTCTGATGTGATAAGTAAGAGGGATGTTTTTCGCGATGATAAACTCAACGGTTCTTTGCTTATATCGCTTAAGTGATATAGTAATAACAATTTTGACTAGATTCTGTGTCATTTCGTGAACAGTGCGACAATGCGAAACGAAAATTCCAGAAGCTTCTTAATTTCCGTTTTGTTGGCCTAAAAAGGCCAAGTTAACATACGGTCCCTCTCTTATTTTTGAAAAACGTCCGAGCTGGTTCGACTCACCCGTTCGTTTCCCCTCAATAAATTTACATTATGTGTTTGACGGCGAAGAAATACATCTAAACGCAACTTAGCAAAATAAACAAGTCTGTATTCGAGAAAAGGAAACCGATAGAGAGAGAGAGTGAGAGAGAGAGAGATAGTAATAATGTGAAGCATAGGTCCAATTTTGTTTCACGTTAAACAAACAAAACTAAACAATTCTTGTTTCACGAGCACACTGTCCGTTGCGATGGAATAGACAAATGAAAGTGAAATTAATAATAATAATGATCGCAAGAAATACAAACGATAACGACGTAATAATAACAATAATAATTAATTAAAATGAGAAGTGATTTCTTAAGAATTACAACAATTAGAAGGAGCGTTAAAGAGACTACAGTTAGAATCGCGCGATGACAATAATCTCGGTGTCATTCGAAAAGGGTTGTTTTACGTCACTGGAAACGCGACCGACATTGCACCGAAGACGCAAAGTTGGTGATTTCCGTAGCAGTGCATAAATGACCGACTTTTGCCCGAGAAGCAAACAGAAGCGGAAGTGCTTGCTCGGGCGATCAACACAATTGAACGTTACAATGCTCGATACGTCACAACGCAGATAAAGTACGTCCTTAACAGGCCTTTGCGAACTACAATGTTTCGTTTATTAACCGCGGGGCATTATAATTGTTTTGTTGACTGTACGCGAATCGTCGTCAATGTTACTCTCGGTTAAGAATTAAGGATTAAAACGCTAACACAAAGACGCTCACAACGCTGATTCTTGTGACCCCGCCAGCATCTTTCCCATAGTAAAGATAAATTAGAAACGTTAGCCCAAAGCTTGTTCGGAGTCGATCGGTTGGAGGCCGCCTCTGTTGAACCGGCTGTTTGGCGACGGTGCATTTTGTGCGCGGGGCTTGGATTGGAATAAATTATGTACACAAAAAGTGGCTGAAAACCCTGGTACAAGGCGAAGAATAGAAATGCATAACAATTTAATTATGAAACTGTCTGAAACTGAGATTTTATAGAGGTTGAATTCATTTTCATGGGGTTTTTCTTATGAATAGCTATAATTTTCTATGGAAGGAATGTGTAACTCGTTATTGTTACAAATCATATTCTTTCATAGATATTTATAACTATTCAAGAAAAACGACGAAAATTCATTGAATCTCTATGAAATTTCAGTTGCAAATTTCATTGTGAATTTTCCTCTACGAAAAAAATCTCTTATGAGTTTTCAAATGCAAAATTGTCGTGATTTCTCAAATGATTTCTCATATGAGATATCATATGAGTTCTCATATGAGAAATCATGTCAATTTCACATATGATTTTACTATGAATTTCTCTACGCCTTGTCCCATGGTATTGATGGGGTGGTGTGGTATATAAGATCGAATGCGATGACAATAAATAGCCAGACGCAGTGTCGGTCGAATAAATAGATATGTCGAGGAACATATAGGTCGAAATGTCTAAAAGTAACGCATTGCTATGGGGATGAACGGACGAAATTGCTAATCGTGTCCGATCGGTTCTTTCGAAGGCGGCCCCAGACTGCAGACTCAACTCGTTCGAGGCAGCGCGCTAAAGTACAACTGAACGATCGGGACGAATGTCTTTTGAGTGCATCATCTATTTAGTGTCGGACTTGTACGAGAAAGGTAGGAGTTGAGCAGTACCATGTTTTGTCTTTCGCCGTACACAATCGGCACACTGCGACGCGGCATTGTTTGTTAGTTCGGTAAAGCATTCAGTCGATGGCTTTTGGTTTCTCGATTCTCGTCGTGTCGAAAGTAAAGAGCGCGGGTAATTGACCGAACAGACGGAATAGGCGCGGATTCGCCGACGCCGTCGAAACGCGCGGCTGCGAAACGAAGAGCTCGATCGAAATCGGTGCATCTTGTTCGTTTGAATCGCGTTTTCGCGGACAAAGTGGACCCCTCGTGTTATTGCAATCGGGCTTTGACAGTCCGTCGATCTCGCGCGCCGAAACGCGACGCATTGGACGCGCTATCGAACTAACGTAACGCGTGCGGCCACGCACCGGTATGAAATATATAATATTCAATAATATACAATTAGATATTTATAGTTTGTGTACAGTATGCGAACGTGTACCTGCGACTGCTAAACTTGTATATAAATTGGCGAGAAATTCAGTCTTCATATGTTCAAGGGAGTGAATATTTCGTTTAACATTTACAATATGCGTTACCGTTATCTTTACAGTAATAATAAAAGGATTCGTGTCTCTTAATTACGCGCTCCCGTTTCACTTGTTGCCCCTTCTTGGTTCGGTCACCGTTGGTTAACAAGTCCGTCAACGAATTGGCTCATTGACTTGCTCGGTTAGTTGCGAGTTTCGTTTGTTTTACACAATATACGCGATATCACAGCACTCAGCATTTAATTTTAATGTAGGTACTCGGTACGAGGTTCGCGTCTCTCCCCGCAGTCGAACGATCGGTCCCATACTGAGGGCGCGACATCCGCGCATACTTAATCATTTGTGGGTTTGCCGTAACGTTGTGTAGCACTGTGTACCAGGTTCTAGTCGAATGAGCGACGTATCACGAATGCGAGGTGTCGCGCGCGGAAATGGAAAAAGAACGCCAGCAAAGAAACGACGAAAACGCCGAGCGATTCTACTGTGTGACTGTATGTGTGTCCGTGTGTCGCCGCCAAAACCGGCGATTCACCAATACGATCTCACGAATGCGATCGTTCGAATGATTGAACGGTACTCTTTGCAAGTCACGCCTATCTTTCTCATCGACACTTGTTGATCGTTTCCACGTCAGTGATTCGTGTTGCGCCTCCTAGTTGCTTCGTTAAAAGCCTTACAAAGTAATACGGACAGTCCCTTTCCCCCGAATTTCGACGAGCACTCGCAGAAAGACTCGCCGCTTGTCGCCCGACATTCGACAACAAGTTTGTCCTACAGGATCGATATCTCGTGGTTTTGCGACATGATATGACCGTTATCATCACATGCACCTGACAAAACGGATGTCAATCTCGAACTCCCCAAGTCTCGTTTCGTTTTCTTTCAGTTTCGTCCTTCGTTACGCCGTAAGATTCGTTTTCCCCTATTTGTAACCTTGATGCGCGATAGAATAACGGACCTATTTGTTTAAATACGCTAACTTGATACATATCACAGAACTACGCGCACGCCATCTATCAAATCGCGTGAAATGCATGCCGGCGCCGTTTCTCTGTCGGTTCGCGTGTTGCCTCGGACATGTTCGCGCGTGTTTCTCGTCTTTGTCTACAGGAACTGGAACGTGCGGCGCGGGACACGAAACGCCTTGATAGAGGGCGTACGCAATGTGCGGAAGTCGTCCGATTGCGTCGTACGCCGCCGTCCCCCAAACCGCGATCTCGCAACGCCATCTGCATGACGTACTCAACGCACCGGAACTTGTCGCACAACCGCTAGCCTCGCATGTAGGTAGTGGTAGTAGCAGTAATAGTAGTAGTAGAATATCTTATGCGCTTTTAAACATTTATGTATTTATACAACAACCTAGACGCGCCACTGTTTCGCTAAAGAAAAAACATGAGGGTCCGTTGGCTTTCGTCATGCAACGTTTTGCTTCCTTCTGCAATCCGCCTTCTTTGCTTTGCCTTTGCGCTTGATACCATCAATTAAGACTGCGACAAACTAACCAACCCAGGTACCTTTTCGTCGCCGCAGTTTTTCTGCGCTCGACTTTTTCCGTGTCGACTTGTTCGCTTCACTCTTGTCGGGGAGGGAGAGAGAAAGAGAGAGAGAGAGAGTGCGCGGCCAATCGATGGCCAATTGCATAAATATCAAACAACAACGTTACCCTACCATCTTGTCATTTGCTTCTCCGTCATTGCCCTTTATCTTCGTCTCAATACAAAAATAAGATCGAGAGCTTCGCTCGACGATGCACAGCCATGTAACTACGCGCCTGGCATGAGTTCCCTTCATATTTGTCGTTTCAATCAACTTGGTCTCAACATTTCTTTTGGATTCTAATTAGAGCAGTTCTGTATCAACTCGCTAGCGGCGTTCGATTGACTTGGAAGATCGCAATTTCGATTCTATGAGAAGCGTTTATAATAACGATACCGAGCCATTGGCCTTGCATTAAAATATAATATAATATTTACACGACCGTTTATATAAATATTTATAGATTTATATATATATAAACTTTCAGGGTTTTTCCTTTTATTCGTCTATTACATTTTTGCGGAAATTGTCAACTTATAAAATTTACTTAGCTCGAACCGACAGCTACTAGTTTAAGCTAGTTGAACAAACGAACAAGTTTGAATTGAAACTAAAGTTCGTCGCGGCTCAATTGTATCGGTATTATATATGACTTCGGCCTAATTTTCGTAATCGCATTTTCAACTTATCTTTCTTTCGTCGAAACAAAAGATGTTCATTTGAACGAACCTTCTCTGCCGTACGAGAGAACGGTATCCGCTTCTGCGAAAGCGAATCAACGCAAATGATATAATCGACAATAAATAAATATGGAATAAAATTGAAAACAGATTACATAGATAAATCTACTACTTCAGTTTAAGTTAGACGCTCTGCGCGTTTGCGCAGAAATTGTTCATTTATCTATGTGGCGCTCGGCTCAATTTTTATGCAAAAGGCCCTGATATTTCTTTTGGCTTACATTTTAAACGAATATTTGTTGGCTTCGTAACTTGTTCACGTTTTTCCCATTTTCGTAATTTCTTTCTCAATTTTAATTACTTTATATTATTTTACGTACATTGTTTATAACCATCGTGGAGCGTTGTAGGTTTATACCCAAAGAGATAAATAAAAGTATAAATTAATAATCCTAACCAACCCCCCTTCTATATGTTTCGTGCATTTCAGAAAAGCATACAGATAGTTTTACATAGTATTATAATTACTTTTGTATTTTTCTGTTTTTTGCTGTTATCGCAAGAAGATTAACTATGTTTCATTTTACAATAACTGTGGCCCATTAACTACAATTCGTGGCCACGACCAAGTACTTTTCAATATTAATTGTATTTGCGATATACCATTACTAACGATTATAGCTACATTGAATGAAAACACTTCTGGAATGTGCGCAGTTGATGATGAATGAACCGAAAACTAAAATCACCCTCCTCCTAATCAATAAGAATTTATAGAATATTTCAAATTTACCGAGTTACAGGTACAGTTACGTCCGCGCAAACATGGTTTGTGCACGAAATGATTTTATTTCTAAAAGAAATTAAGAACGTTCGTATTTAATATCGCGTAACGATCGTGGTATCACAAGGAGATTGCGTACAATCAATTCAACGGTTACAATCGTTGCATTGTCATCACTGACAAACCGTAAGATTTCTCAAAGCGATTGCTTCTCTCTACAGAGATCGTTAAATGTAACTGCTAACAATACGCGTTTCGCGAATAATGCGGAAGTGCGTTATCCACCATCAACCAGCAAGAAATAACTTCGAGTTCGCGCAAATTCCAGAATCAAGAAATAATAAATGTATAAACAAATAAGCAAGTGTTTTACCACACGAACAATGTATACCGATCAGAAGAAAATCCTACGAACTGTGTGTTTGTGTCATTTTTGTGTATTGGTGCACATTTGTCGTGTCGTGTGTGAGTAACCATCTGTGTGTGTGTGTGCACGCACCTTGGATGCGCTTATGTATGTGTTTTCGTGTCTTTCTGTATGTGTGGGTGCGGGTATGTGTGAGAGAGAAAAATTGGATCGCGCTAAGACCGCGAAAAACCCGAACGAATTCAGGTTTCAGATTTACTTAACCGGAACCACCGCGCCATGAGGACGTCACTGTTGAACAGGTGTCGGGGGATATGTATAGCCATACGGGGGCACTGCTGGAAACTGGCCATATCCCATCGATTGGTAGGCACAGGCGTTGGCGCTGGGTGGTGGCCGGCTCATGGGGTAGAATTTCTTGTTGACGAGACTCTGGATGCTCGACTCCGAGTGGGCACTCGGCATGATGAACGGCAGCGGCATTGGCTGGCCCGCCTGGCCACCGGCCGCGAATCCACTCTGGGTGACCTGAGTGGGCGGTGGCGCCGCCTGCGGCTGCTGGCTGGTCGGCTGCTGGTGTTGCTGCTGCTGCTGCTGGCGGTTGCCGTTGAAACGTGGTCCCTGGTACACTCGGTTCTGGTACCGCGGCGCGCCGTTTCTGGCCTGGAAGTCGTTCGTTATTCCGTAGGTGGATGATTGGTAGGCAGCGTTACCGTTTTGGTAGTTGTAGGTGGTGCGCGGCTGGGGAGACTGCTGCTGCTGTTGCTGCACTTGGCTGCCGTGTTGCTGCTGTTGCTGGTGGTAGAGGTTCGGGTAGTTCTGGCGGCCATTTTGGTAGCCGGTTTGCTGGCGCGGCAACGAACGATTTTGCACAGCGTTCTGCAATGTGAAGGGTGGAGGTTTGTTATTGGTCGTGGAAGGAGAAACGGTTTTTTGGTAGTGTGTGTCAGGGGTGAATTTGGGATTGATTTAAATCAAGTGATTTAAGGCGATATGTCAGTACACATTTTTAAATGAAACGCTGCAGGTCGTAAGCACGACTGGTACAATAAAAAAGAAAAAAAAAGAATATTGGTTGAATCTCTCACATTTTGTGATTCGACTGATATACTTTTTTTCTTTTCTTATCGTATCGGAAATTAGTTTGGTCTAACGCTTTAAACGAAACAGTCAAAATAGATTCAATTGTAATTTCCACGACGAACATAGGCAAGGAGTGCATTTTTATAAAGAACTTTAAGTGCCGTTTAGTTCGAAAAACAAAAAAACAATTATTTGAAATGTGTTTACGAGGAGTATAAATGTGATTTTATACCGCACTTAGATGTTTTAAATCGAGTATGTGGCATATTTTTACCATTTGTCCTGTAACGGTAAACTGACAAAAAAACTTACAACAAAGCTGCAACAGAAAAAAAATACAACAGAATTTGCATTTTTTTTATTCCTCCTACATTTGAACAAGGTGGATTAGTTTGAATTTGGTGTTGAAAAGTAGTTAGTTGAAGGTTAGTTACTTAAGGGATACTTTGAATTTCACATTCGTGCTTTTGATGATTTTCACATTCGCGTTTTTGGTACTTTCCGATTCGCGCTTTTGATACTTTCCGATTCGCGCTTTTGACAATTTCTTATTCGCGCTTTTGATATACCGTCTTATCTACCGATTCGCGCTTTTGACATACAGCTGCGAGATTCTGCACTTTTGGGAGAATATATTTGGCAAACAAGAAATAATTTTTAGTCAAGCATTTTTCAAGTTAGCAGATTTTTCATGTTTTTGCTTGATTGAAAATACAAAATTCTGGAAATGCTTTACTAAAATGATTTGTTAGCCAGAAGTGCAGAATCTTGCTATGGTCGATTTATGATGATTCGATTGTTCATACTTTTTTTAATTAACAAAGTCACTAACTGTGTGGCAGCAGAACTTTAACAGCACCTTAACGCCCGACATTTACCAGGTATTATTAGTCCAAATTCTATGTTAAAATCAATGGTCGATAATAATATCCAAAATATTATCGACCACTTTGGAGATTTTCTTATTTGTATTAGTCGATGCATCAGCTGGTCTACCCTAATGTAACGTCCTTAAAGCATTCCTTATCAATAATTATACGCTTTTGGGTTACAGCCAAAAGTGAACATGAATCACTCTCTGACTAGATTATTCACTTAGGAAATATCCTTAACAGTTTGCACGAGATTGATTCCTTAAACAATTCCTCACACCTAGCATACTTATGAGATATTTGAAAATATTCATAAAACCCCAAGAAAGTTGATAATGTAGGAATAGTTCTTGTTATGTTACATAAAACATTATAATGCTTCAACTGAACAAAAAAAAGTTCAAAATAAATACTGTTTTATTAAAATTACCAAACATTGCACTACTGTTCCCTATATTCCCCTTTTAACCAATCACAACCATCAACTCATCATTACTTATTACAGTAAAATTGTTCTTATTACAATAAAATTGTACTTACCATTTAATTGAACACTTCATGTAAAAAAACAATGTTTAAAAATACTATAACATGTGAATATTTATAATATTCACATATTATACATACATATTTTCATTTCCATTTCTGAAATACAAAACGTAACACACTAAAGAACCCTGATTTAAATCGTCAGAAAAAAAGCTTACCGAATTATGGTAATTCTGATGATTCTGTTGTCCGTAAGTCTGTCCATGCCAGTTATTGGTAGGTGGACTGTGATTGTTTCTAGCATTATGATTATTCCTCATGTTGCTAACGTCTTTAGCATTGGTGTTGCCTCGAGCATGATTCCAGCGCTGCCGGCTCTTTCCATACTGATTTCTGTGCAGATTCGCCATTTCCGCCAGCTGCGGGTTAATGACCTGCCCAGCTTCTTCCAGAACCTGGATCAACTCCTTAGCCTGTCGCGCGTTATTCGGCGTGAAGAGCGCGTACGCAGTTCCTGCGCTCTGACACCGACCCGTTCTCCCTATTCTATGAATGTAATCCTCGGAACTGTTCGGATAATCAAAGTTGACGACATACTTGACATCCTCCACATCGAGCCCCCGCGCCGCAACGTCGGTGGCCACCAAAATGGCCGTTTTCCCGTTGCGGAATTCCGACAGGACATAGTCCCGTTCCTGTTGCGATTTATCCCCATGGATCGCGATCGCAGACCAGCCTTCCCGTTTGATCGCTTTCGTGATGTCATCCACCTTCTTCTTCGTTTCGACGAAAATGATGGTCTTGTTTCCGCGATCGCAGCCGATTTCGCGCAACAGGCTCGACAGCTTGGTTTCCTTCTCGTGTTCCTGGCAGACGTCGATGATCTGGCGGATGTTGTGATTGGCCGCCAAAGTCAGCGAGCCGATGTTGATCTGGATGTAGTCGGACAGGAAGTCCTCCGCCAGGGCCTGCACCTCCTTGGGCCAGGTTGCGGACCACATGAGAACCTGTCTATCCGGCCGGATCTGCTCGATGATCTTCCTGATCTGCGGCTCGAATCCCATGTCCAGCATTCTGTCAGCCTCGTCGAGCACCAAATATGTACAGCGGCGCAAATTTGTCGTCCCTTTCTCTAGGAAATCGATCAGTCGACCCGGGGTGGCGATGCATATCTCGACGCCGCGTTTAAGGTCACGGGCCTGGGGACCTTTGGGGGAGCCACCGAAAATGCAAGTGTTGCGAATACAGGACGAAGAGCCGAAGTCACGCGCGACAGACTGGATTTGCTGGGCGAGTTCACGGGTTGGAGCGAGTACGAGGACAATTGGGCCATCACCTTGCGACAATCTTGGTTGGTTGTTGATGTGTACTGTTGCTGGCAGGATGTACTGAAAGGATTGAAAAGTAATCGATAAGAAGGTTTCCTCTCATTTCAAATACACTAGAACCTCATTTTTTGTTATAAAACTTGAAGTATAGATTGTTTGACTCATTTGCAAGATTACTTTTACTTCAAGTAGCAAATAGAAACTAAGCGAAATGACTTGATATTTTTTGTTTGAATTGGCTTAAAATCCAATGCTTAAAATTGGGGGTTTAAAATGAAAATTAATCGGAACTGAGACTAACCGCTAACGTTTTTCCTGACCCAGTCTGCGCAATGCCAACCATGTCTCTGCCACTCAGCGCGATCGGCCAGCCTTGAGCCTGAATAGCTGTTGGCTCCAAGAAGCCTTGTTTCCTAATTTCTTCCATGACATAGTCAGGAAAGTTACTTTCTTCAAATGCCTGGATAGGGAATGGGGTATTGTTGCCTTTGACGGTGATTTCCTTGCCTAAATAATACTTATGGACATCGTCCGGGCTGCGTCCCATGATGTTGACATGAGGAACGTACAAGTTCTTGGTAATTTGAGGCAGAGCCATGACTTCCCAGTTTGGTTTCTTAAGCGAGTCACCAGGATTTTTCTTTTGATTGCGCTTTTTGTTTGTGTTGTTGTTGTAAGTTACTTTGTTGTTGTGTTGCTGAAGGTACTGGCTCTGTGGTTGTGGCTGATGTTGCTGTTGACTGTTCCAATAAGTCCCATTTCCTTTCTTGGAGCCAAATTCTCGATTCCCTCTGACTCTGTAATTGAAAAAAAATATATTTTGAATGATTTGTGAATCATTTGTAAGGTGGTGTAATGTTAGGAAAATGTGTGTTCGAACAATTGGTTGCAACGTTTTGGTTGAAGAATATTAAACGTTCACGGTGAAAGTTTATTTCTTTGGAAAAGATAATACTTTATATAATGACTTTGAATATATACCAAACTTTCAAGTTTTAGAACTTAACACTAAATCGCGAGCTTTCAAAAATCTATATTCTTTTATTGATTTGATTCTCAACAACTGAGTCTTCAATTTTTCAGTATATCATAAAAGGCATAAATGACTGACTATTTATGTTCTTATAAAAACGTATTATTTCTTTCGGAGGGTGGATAATGATGGATGAGGCTTTTAAAATAAAATATTGTACTCAATTTATCCCTAGAGGCATAATTTACTATTCAGTAAATAGCAACAAAATTGTTTAATAAATAATTTTTTTTAATTAGTCTCACTTTCCTTAAATGGAAATATTTTCAATAATTAATATTGGTTCATAATTGGGACATCGTCATAATTGAGTCATTGACCTTACTGGAAATAGGAATAGCTGTACCTATTTTCTCAGGCTATCTTTGTTCGTCACATGGATTAAGGCTAAGAAAACTTGCAGAGTAAAGAACAGCTATACTCTTACTTCCACAAACGCGTTCACGGCATAAGCGTCGTTTATTTCAAGATCAGCAATCTTTTACATTTTTTAACATTTTTTCCTCAAAACAATTGAATTTGTTGTTTATTGTTTAAGAACAATATTTCATATTGGTTAAGAAAATGTATTTGGAATTTTTTCCTTTTTTCTCCTTTCTACAATTTGGTTTATAATAATTCCTTTTTTACGTCAAAGTCAATATATTTGTATTACTTTACAATCTGATTAATACACTGATTATGAAGATTTTCATAATCAATGATTTTTGGTATTTCAGTTAATATTTGGCGCATTCAAGGATGATATACTCAAAAAGTTGTTCATTGCTGTCATAGTCTTTTCACAATTAAGGTTAATTTACGAGAGAGAGTGACCCAGAGAGAGACAGAGAGACATAATAAACAATTTAATAAGTGAATAGTTCTGCCTGAAAACGCCAATAATCAACTTTTACTGATAATTATGGTCTGACAAACGGTACATGTTTTTTCAAAATATGGGTGAAAAAAGCAAAAACGCGTATGGATTGTCAAATCACACTTATGTTTTTAAAGTAAAATGCTCGATAAAATGTTTTTCATCAAACGCAATTTCCCAATAACAGAGATTCCGTAGGTTTACAATTAAAAGTCGTAAAAGTACTTGTAACTAATAAATTAAAAAACATTAATTTTGGAAAAATATCAATATTTTATGAAACAAATTTTATGATTAATTACATTAATCTATGATTATATTTCTATATATTTATGCTATGGTTTAAAAATAACCATAAGTCATTTTATTTTAATTAGTAAAAATCACTATTGGCGCAGAATGGCGAATTCCTACTTTCTCGTTGAATATCACATCAAATTTCGAATTAACTGCAAAGGTTATGCAGACTAATTATTCGTGTTATCTGTTGCAAAAGTACACTGTAAAAAGTTTTAGAAACTATAATGAAATTCTAGTTTATACACTGCATTTTTGCAATTTAAAAATAACATGAAAAAATTGTGCTTTGATTGATACATTGACATACAGTGTAAATGAATGTTAAATTAACACTGAAACCAATGCAATTTCAGCAGCTGTCCCGAAACTGCCAGCTTTTTAATTGCATTCGGAAATAGTCGTGAAACAGGCTTGCAGTATTACTGTTGGTAACCGATGCTTACTCAGCACTGAGACTAATGGCTAGTTTACAGTCTTCAAGCCTTCAGTTGCACTAACATTTTTTACAGTTTATGCAACGTTGACTTCTTATTTAAAAAATCATGATTTAGTTTTCGAGATAGAAAAAACATAGATCCCAAACAATATCATGTCGCACTGTCAGAGAGTACCATTTAATGCTTAACATTCTTCCATCTTGGAATCTTACTCTGATGAACATGAAATATGTTGTGTCGAAGTTAGGACTTTTCTAATTATTATTGACATTGCATTGAATTTACTTTCAAAAATGATTCAAAACATTCTCTGGTCAAATAAGAATGTATTGTCGTTCAGAAAAACATCTGTGATTACTACATTTTGCTTATTAATGTACGTGTTTGTTTTCCCTTTTTGAAACTAGCTGCATTGCCATGTGAAAAATATATAACGAACATTTTTCTTTGATTGTGATATTTTCTCAAAGTTATAGAACATAACTTTTCATAATTCATGTTTTGTGAAGAGCATTTTTTTTGTAATTTTTCCACACCGAAGGCTAAAGGTCATGAAAAAATACTTTTTTTCGCAAATACGTTATACAAAGGTATAACCTGTTAGCTAGATATATTCTCCTACACCCCAAAAGAGCAAAACGTTCTTTATACGTTTTGATTGTACACAACCATTTATTGGACTTTAAACGTTAAATAACCGATTCAAAAAGGTTTATTAAACGTTTATAAAATGTTTCAGTAATAAAATTATGAATTTTATAACTGAATTTTCTTTACTAGAAGAATCTTCAGTTGAGAGGTGCAATAAAAAAATTTTCAAATATTGTTCTGAATTTTAATTTTCTTTAGAAACCCCTTAAAGAACTCCTAAAAATATCTAACTCCATTTCAGCAGACAATTGACTGCCTTAAGAGTTCGGGAGATCTTTAACTAAGACCAGCAGAATAGCAAAACTGCAGAAAATCGGGAGATCTATAACTAAGACCAGCAGAACAGCAAAACTGCAGAAAATGGCAGCCTTTAAGCCACAAACAACAATTTCTATTTATAATTGCAATTAAAATTAAACAACTAAACCAATGTTTTTTAATTTTTATATTTATTTAATTGCATATGTATTTAATTGATTTTGTTAGTAAATTTATGTTAAAACAGCAATTTTATCATGTCTGAAAATGAGCATGTGGCTTAACAACCGCCATTTTGACGGATACTGCTAGTCCCAACAGTATGCCGTGAATTAAGGGGGAAAATAGCTATTATTGACCAGCGTGGTGCCAGCTCCACGCTGGTCAATAATAGTTTTGTTCTGCCCAGAAACATACGATACGTCATGCATCAAGGGTAAAGAAAGTAGTCTCCGTGTATGAAGTAGGCAAAAGCTCATCATGCGATCCATGGTCAAAACCATCGTGAAAGGGGGAATTCGAATAATTAAAACACTAAATAAATAACCTGTTGAAAAATATTTCTCATGAAAATTATAATGAGCGCAGACAGTTTAGATACTTTTTACCAACTTTGTTAAATAAATATTGTACTTTAATTATTTACTAATTCCAGGGTCACTTATAGATGAAAACTTGCTTTTTATACTGTAAGGAAAATAACATAGTATTCAACCAAAATTGTTGTGAATATTTAGTTATTTGTGCGATCTATGCAACTTTCATGTGCATTTTCAAAAATATTGTATGCAATTTTCATGTTGCTTACAATATTTTTCATTATAAGTGTACAAAAAGCATCATTCACCTAATCAATAAAATAGAAGCAATGTAAGGACATTGCTTCTATCATATCCATTCCACTTTTAAAGAAAAGTACTCTTCTTTTACGAGATGGAAATCGTGCATTTTTCTGTTATGTACATTTTATTGATTAGGAAATATGGATTTTTCGTGGAGTTCATGTAATGAAAAATATTGTATGTTATATGACCTATTTCGACTCTTTATATGTTCCCCTAATAATATTTCACCCTGTATGTTCTTTGCCTCATTTTTATAAAAGAATGAATACAAATTATAATTTTTAAGGATTTTTAAAGTTTTTTTAACAAGAAATTAACAAGAAAATGGACAAAACTAAATGACTGATATTTTCCATTAGGAAGAAAAGCAGTCACTTCTCCCACATATAGGATACAGTATCCTGTTCTACGCGTTTGAATGTTTGTGCATTGTTATAATAATTGCATGACAAGGGGCATGAAAATTGCAAGTTCCAAATATAGGATATTGATATTAGATATTATGAGTATTACCAGCAGCAGCATATTGAACCATCTATTAAAGTGATTTATCAGTGTTGAAGTCACAGAGTTGGTTTCTGTACAGGTAATGTCATTTGAACAATTTATTTTAAACATGTGATCTTCAATAAGTTACATTTACAAATTCCTATTGCCGCATTTTTTTTACTCTTTTTCCGACTATTGGAAAAAATAGCCAAAAAGACCAGCAAATGACTTCCAACACCATTTTTTTAGCAAAGCTAATCCTGGGTTAAAACTAAATAATTATTTTAAAATTATAAGTTGTAAAATGACTAATTTCAAACAATTTCCCACTAGCATTCTACCTAAAGAATAAAATTGTATAACTCAATTAGTAACAATGACACAGTAATTATTTTTCAATAATTAGTGCACTTAAAATTGAAGTTGTTTGACAATATTTTTTCTCTTATTCTTTCCACAACAATAAACAATCCAATTCAATAACTTAGCTGACTTTTACCAATTCCCCAGAAACAATAAAACCAAATCTAAAAGACTAAGTGAAATCGGCGCAATGTTGGTTTTCATTACATAATACCCAATTACAGCTTGCTCAAATACTGCAACAAAAAAGAGGGTGCAAAGTTGAAAGCGTAACTTTGCTAAAGCAAAGCAATGGCTGATCCAGAGGTAACTTTCCAGAGAAATGAAGTCGATAAAACGAAAGGCTTTTTCTCTTCCCAAAATGAAGGTTAAGGCACAGTTTAAATTTAATCTCACTCAACTACGGGAGGGGTGGGAGGGGATCGACGTTTCGAGAGATTTTCCCAAAACCAGTTTTCTACCTCGATTACATGTACTGTAAAAGCGGAATAACCGTGGGACAGAATCGCCACTCGTGTTACGAAATAAATGGAGTCAGGCTGAGAGTCGGCCTGGGCGTTTTCGCGTGGCCAGGATGGTCTGTGGTTTTGGTGCGAGCGTTTGCGCGAGCTGTGCAAAATGACAGGTGCAGAGGGCCCGATGGAGAAAAATGAGAGCTCACCCGAGGACAATCACGGAAAAAGTCGTGTGAAACGAACAAAATGGCGCAGGCTCGGTCAAAAACGGAATGCCCGGACGTTATCGATCGCGATTGGAGCCAGGCCGCGGAGCTCGGACACGCGTGAAAACGGGAGATGGTGACACGGGGCACCGCAGGACGCGTAATACTCACGAGCTCTGATTGGAATATCCGTTGTTGTACATGGCGTACGACGTGCGACGTATGTTTCTCGCGCGACTTTCCTCCTCAGTTGATCACTCTCTCTTTCTCCCTCTCTCTCCCTCTTATCTCCCTTTCGTTCTTTCTTTCTTTTTCTCTATCTCCCTCTCTCTCTCTTTCTCTCTCCCTCCCACCGTCGGCCGTCGAAGAACGATTTCGCCGACTTCGCGACCAATCAAACCTGCAAAATCCGAGCGTGGAGAATGAAATGTTGCGTCTCGGCGCACGGCGAGTGTTAAGCAAAGCTTGGAAGCACGGCTTTGACGACCTACCAACAGCCCGGCGAGAATCCACCCAACAGGATCAATTGCTGACAGCCGCTGAGAAGGCGGAAACTGGGCAAGGTGAGGCTTCGGCGTTCGCCCGTACTGCGTGCGAGCCGCGCTCGATTCGCTCGATGCTGCGTACTCGCGTGCGCACAGTGTTGCCGCTGTTAATGCCGTTTGCGCGGTTGCCGCGTCGCGAGCTCCATTCTCCGGCCCAAGTCGGGATTGGGACCGTACAACAAGTACAATTATACACCCGACGCAAGCTGATATTCACGTCCTTGTTGCGACGCGAGAATCAACGGAGAGCCTAACTCGTTTTTTTAGGTTCTTCGTTTTTATGGCAGGAGAAATATTATGTTTCCAGGCTTTCTTGTTAGACCCGTGTAATCGGGTATTCCGGGGTATTGATTTTGACTAAGTCATCTGGTAATCTTGCTTGCGTGTTCGGGTATTGCCCAGGAATTTAGTTAAATTGTTGATAAAGAGCATTGGAATTGAACTGATGTAGTATGGGATGCAAAGGTGGAATATAGGGTATTTTTGTCCCATTGCGGTAAATAAAGAGATGATGGTTTATGAGGATGTTGTAATGGGATGATGATTATTGGGAATGGAATACGAGATCCATTTTATGCTTAAGTTGCATAGGGCTAAGAGTTGCCAGTTAGTTTTTTTTAAGTTTAATTGTATTAAATCGAGTTTATAGCCGCCAATGCAGATGTTTGCATTTGTTTGCTGAACAATACAATATGTAAAGTTGAAACTCAGCAACAATGATGTTAATTCCGAAACATCGTCGCGACATGCATATGATAGCGCGTAGCTCATTGCGCGACCATATCTTTCTTTATTAAAAAATGAGGTGCGACTAACGGCGGTGGGTTATGGTTCTTCTCACCTTCTTACGCCGTCCGCAGAGAATTTGATGAAACTTAATTGCAGATAGTTTAATTAATGGCGGACGATTTTGCAAAATGTAAGCTGAGATATTTGCTGCCAAAGTTGAATAAAAATCAGAGGAACCAGAAACTCATCCTGAAACGTTACATTTTGTATAATAATATTTTAATATTTTTTGATACATTCGATCATGGATGTAGAAAATAAAATGTATTCAATATCTGCATGAAAAACGCCACTTTTTGTCTCTATTTATATTTTGTGTATTTAGGGAGACAAAAAAATTTGCTTGCAGCTCGAAGGGGGACAAACTGCTTTTAAAAAATAGAATTAAAATTAAAATTAAAAAAAAAAATATTAAAAATGTTAAACTAACGAGGGTCCTGCGGGAACAACGGACAGTGCCCCGGAAAGAGGGGTCCCGAAAAAGGGGGAGGGTCCCCTTTAAGGGGGGTCTAAAGGCAGGGGGACCGCTCTGGGGGGGCCCCGTCCCTGGATCCCACTTATCTCAAGAGTCCCCATCTCTGAAATCTCCTCTTTCAGACCCGCCGGTAATTTTTTTTCCAGATCCCCAGGTCAAAAATTATTTCCAGTTAAGAAAATGTTTAACTTTTTTTATGAGGAGAAGGGGGATTCACCCCCTTGGTTGTGAACATTATTTGAAAAAGGGTATGAATGAATTCTACTAAAGCTTCGAGAAACTACTAGAAATTCTAGAACAATATGTATTTGATTGTTTCTAACCCTACATTGTTGAGGTTTTTAAAGGTCAGATTCACCCCCCCCCCTCTCCCATGCATGCACTATTTTCTCATTAAGTATCTGGTATCCCTAAACGTTGTGCATATTTGAAGAATTACAGGCTTAGATCCGCCATTTTTCAGTAAGCCACGCCCCCATCTTAAAAGTTGCTTTTTCTACGTTTCAATAAATTTTGATTTAATACCCTGACATGAATGTTGCCATCATTCGAACCACTGGAATGAAGAGAAAAACAATTAATAAAAGATGGATTTTTTCCGACTCAGATTTTTCGCAACCCATTTGCAGCTGACGTAAACAAAATCAATAAAGTTATAATGTATTGTAAATTGAAGCTTGTTCGTTTCATTGGATTGTACAATACACAGATTATTTATTAATACAGAATTTGTGAACGAAGTTATTATCGAACGTGCCTAAATAAAAAAATCGAGCATTTGTATTGAGTGTTAAGTATTGAGGCTTACAGTGAGAGACTCTAAACCTCCAGAAATGTACATCTTAGGAACTATATAACTTCTGCTAAGTGGCCCTTTTTTCACCAATCATAAACTATTGTTCCTATGCTATTATAGCGTCCATTCTGAAGATTTTGGTCTCGTTAGTCAGCCATAAAGTACCAGAGATTTCCCTTCTAATACTTTCCTAAAATGAAGTAAATAATCTGATGAAGAATTTTTTATTCGGGCAGAGGATATAAATTAAACAAGCAGTCACATGAAATAACGTATTTTATTATTTGTCTTGAATTGTTTTTCGCAAAGAAATATGAGAGAATGCTTATTGATAATTGCTAACAAATATTGTTTGTTCTGTATCGATATTAAATACTGTACAATGAAAACTATCTACATACAGAGGAATGAACAGCGAATCAAAATCTAGACATCTATAATTGTTTTCATGTTTGTTTATAAATACGGCAAGTTGAACTGAAAAATTCAAGTTTCGCAACATACATTCGTGAACATAAAAAACGACTTTCTTACACATTCAATTGTCACGTTTCTTCACAAAAGAACCAGAATTGCGATTGTTAATTATTATTAGAAAAAAACAGTCACAACTGTTGCATCGCTACATCCTGAATTTGTTTTTCGCTTCAACTGAATGATTTTCGAAATTTCGAAATTTAACCTAAATTAATAACTAATCATGTTAGTTTGCATAATTATTCTGGTTTTTTCGTGGAGACAGTGATAGTGGTTGAATCACTCAGTTATTCCAATATAATATTTTTCACATGTTTTATTTGTTCCGTGGACTATGAGATAAGTAAGAATTTGCGCACTGTCAGAAATCTTTCTCATGCTGTTTATCGGTAGATTATTAATCTCGGATTTGTCTATGCTGCTCATTGAAAAGAATCATCTTTCACTGCTCCAATAACTTTTGCCAATAATTTCTGTAAAATACAGAATGGGATTAATTAAATTAGATTCCATACAATTTTGTTGTCAATATATGCATGTTATTGCACCAATGAATTGTATTGTTGAATGTAAAAAAATAGTTAATATCAATTTCAATTTTAAGATTTATTACGCTATGAAAACAAGTGTATAATATATAATATAATATAGTATGACTACAGAGTCTGACTAATAAAAATAAATGGGTACTGAAGTGACTATTACACAAATTAAGAAAAAAAATATATCCTTGGCAAGGAAAAGTACTATCATATATACATACAATTCACCAAAAATACGATATTGTATACATGAAATATGACAAATGACCTTGTTTTAATATACCATTTAAAGGGCACTTGTTTTTTTAGCATAATTATTGTGCATCATGTAATACGTAAACATACTTTGAAAAACTATGACTATTTTACTTTATTTTAAATGTAACTAAATGTTTACTTGTCGATTAGTATCAAGTTAATATATTTAAACAATTTACACTTTAATATAACATGATCAAAATCACTTTTGAAGGTCGATACGTCAAGTCAATTTTGACTTTTTCCGCAATTAAATAAACGGTTCTAGATCTTAATTACCATCATTTGTTTATAAAACGATTTTCAGCTATGTTCATCAATTTGATGTTTGTATGTAAAAAATTCCAAAATCTTAAGTAATAATAAATATTTACTGGAACTCAGTTATAATACACATAATAATATCGTTTCACTTGGACTTGTAAAATATGCTTTGGTACTTCTTACACATATATTTTGTACACGGAATACAATACTGGAAATCCGCCATTCTTCTAAACATTGCCAATTGTTTTGCACAGATTGCGAGTGCCCTTGAAAATCATGTTACACCATTTGTTATTTATTTACTGTGTCATTTTTTACATGGTGTAATTTTAGGCTTTTTGATAAAAAACATATAGAAAATCATTTTAACAAATAATTGTGATGTATGTAAGCAGCGTACATTGAAGTAGAAACAATTAGAAATTAAATTGTGTTTAAACAATCATGCTAGAGAAGAAATCATCGGGTTTCTGTCGAGGTTAACAGGTATATTCAGCGCCACCAACGAACATTTTAGGAAATGCCTGATTTGTCTTCGTCGAAATAGACTTGACGCACCGGTTTCACCGATCTAAGTATAACTGGATTGTACATTGGAAATGAGTAAATAATTAGTTATGTGCCGTTATCATATTAATGTTGTATAGATACTTGTAGGTATGAGAAGAAATGACAAATGAAGGTGAATAGAAAATACGAAAAAATGAACATGTTGTGCAAATGAAACTCCTGATTTATCTTGGGGAATATATA
This sequence comes from Ceratoteleas bidentatus, assembly GCA_022817645.1. Classification (NCBI taxonomy): domain Eukaryota; kingdom Metazoa; phylum Arthropoda; class Insecta; order Hymenoptera; family Scelionidae; genus Ceratoteleas; species Ceratoteleas bidentatus. The sequence continues at coordinate 21,968 of JABFPB010001882.1, forward strand.
CACTGAAGAAACTGAACTAAATCCTGTTTAGCTATTTGTATCCCTACATTACTATCTTTCAGATATAATTGATGAAAATGTATAAAATTCATATAAATTGTGTGATTTGATTGGTGTACAATCATTGTACCCTTAAAACCCTAACAATCTAATGCAGATTTTATAGCTATTTTCGTTTTCTCAGTTTGTGTGAATGCTTGATGCAATAATTGACGAAACATCGTTTATGCAACGAAGTGAAGTTCAGGCGATAACAAAACATTAAAAGACATCTTGAAATTATACATTGAAAAGTAAATTAACATATTACTATAATTCGAAAACTAGGTTCGACATAACAATGCATTCGAACTGATTCGAAATCTGTGATCTACTATGAAGTCGGTGGTTTTGAGGAAAAACCAGTCACTTTTTTGTGATTTTGAGGTATTTGGTTTAAAGTTTCAAAAGTAAACTTTTGCATTTTTATATCAATCTTCTTTATGTCTATTGGATACCATTTCTAATGCAAAATAAAGGTAAAATATAATGTTTAAGTTACCAAACTTAAATTTAAGTTTTCCTATGTATTTTGAATGGGAACTTAACTGGTTTTTCGTCTAAAATGACACTTCATTGGTTATGCTTTGTCAAAATTGAGCAAAATGTACATCAGATAATAACATTTCGACGTTCCCAAATGAAAATATACATAAAAATATATCAATTTCCGCTCTTAACCAAATTTGTCAAAAAATGTGACTTAACTGGTTTTTCCTC
>JABFPB010001883.1:0-22717 GCA_022817645.1 Ceratoteleas bidentatus
TTATCATAGAAATGTCGATTTTCAGGGTTTTCCACGTAATTTTTAAGACTTTTTTACAGACCATTTAATGGTATTTCAGATAATTCTTGTCAGATTTTGAGAGTAAATGTTGTAAACATTTTCAAGGTAATTTGAATTTCGCGCCGATTTCCGACCTTCTAATTGGTCGTCGCGGTTTCAGATTATGAAAACGCCCTCTGCTCGAACTGCCAGCGCAGCTCCGATTTCTGACGTTTCGGCGTAATGGTCTAACTAAATAGTTGCTTTTGGAACAGTGCCGTGTCGATTTGTAAATATTCGTTTTTTGTAGATAACGTTAATTTAGTTTTACCAAAGTATTTGAAGTTATTTGTGTAATTTTCTTTCTCAAGTTTCTCAGCTAAATCACCTGCGAAAATGGTTAGTATTGTATTTTTATAAATAGGTTATTTTCGGTTGGACCACAGAAAGAATCGCTATATATGGAAATTGTCAACTTTCTGGTTTTGTGGATATCCATTATGAGTGGGAAATGATACCTTTTGAACATATTTTGTTATGAGAGAAAAGTTGAGACTGATTAGATGACGTTTTGTATTTTTGTTGACATTTATTTTGATTTGGTGAATGTTTTCTTTTCCAGCAAGATCCAAATGAAGATACCCAATGGAATGACGTACTTAGACAGAAAGGGATTATACCTAAAAAGGAGAAAGAAGTCACGGAAGACCAAATTTTGGATATGGTAGAAAATACAGTGAAAGAAAAAGTGGGAACAGGTAATGTTCTATTTTTTATTTTTAGAATGGTATATAATTTTATTACTTTACTTTCAAATAAAAATGTATATAATAAAACATAAAACATAATACTACAAATACTGTAAATAATACACTTTTATTATGTTAATATTATTTTATTAAATTGAATTAAATTAATCGTGTCCAATTAATATTGTCTTTTTTCTCAGATGGAGTTAATTTGGATGAAAAGACACTGGATGAGCTGGATGAATTGGAAGATGAGGAAGACGAAGCAATTCTGTTGCAATACCGTCAAAAAAGGATAGCAGAACTTCGTGATTTAGCTGAGAAAACGAAATTCAGAGATGTGCGAGAGATTTCGGCTCAAGATTATGTCGCTGAAGTGAATAATGCTGGAAAAGATATCTGGGTTGTACTGCATTTATACAAACCTGGGTAAATGCATAAAACTCTCTATTATTCAAACATCAAAATTCTAATAGCCATGATTTTTATTAACTTTAGAAAATGTAATTTTGTAAGTAAATAGTTATTGTTGTAAATCTTTACTAAATGTACTGATTTTTAAATGTGGATATGATTAATAGAAATTGTATCCGGTATGCCTGAATTCTCATTTTCTTTTGAGGTAAATTTACATAAATGAAAGAACTTAATTAAATCATATTTACATCAAATTCATATAAATCTGGCAATCAGGGTATTTAATACTAATGCCAGATAGCACTGAGTCATAATATTAAATTTCCATTGAGGGGATTAAATTAAAATGTTTACACATTCAAAAATTTTACAGAATTCCACTGTGTTCCCTTATCAACCAGTACCTGACGTCTTTGGCACGCAAGTTTCCAAACACAAAATTTTTGAAGAGCGTTTCCACTACTTGCGTACCGAACTGGCCCGATAGCAATTTGCCAACGATATTCGTGTACCATGAAGGAAACATGAAAAAGCAATTTATTGGACCGATTGAAATGAGGGGCATGAATTTAACCGAAGCAGGTAAAGTTTTGCAAAAATGATAGGGAGACACTTTGAAAGATTACATGGAATTTCTTGGCTTTTCTTATCCTTCTAAACCAAATTATTTAATTAAATAATTAACATTTCCACATGTTTTTTGTATGATAACTAATTATTAAAATGAATGTTCATTTTTGTATTAGGGATTCCATTTAGGGTAATTTTATCAATAATTGTTATTTAAAAAAGATATTTTTATCTCCAATAGTTAAAAACATTCACTTGAAAATAAAAACTGATTTTTATTTATTCAAGTTTTGGTTCTTAATTTCAATTTTTCTTGTAATTTCAAAATTAGTTTCATAATAACCGACTCGATAATTTAATCATAAAAATTTCCTTATTTCCAATTTCCAGCAATATTCCATAAATTTTCCCTGGCTTTTCCAGAAAAGTTGAAAATTTCATGATTTCCTAGTTTACATTTTCTAGTTTTTTTTCTAGTTTTCACAGTTTTACTGGTCAATTGCCACCCTGAATTATAAGAATTTAATTTCAAGTACCAGACTGGGTGGATTTTTTACGAAAAAATTGAATCTTTTTGCAGAATTAGAATGGATGCTTGGACAGGAAGGTGCAGTTCCAACGTCAATAAAGGAAGACCCTAAGCCAAAGGTTCGAGATGTTTTATTCTCGGCACTGAAAAATAACAAGGATGACTTGAGCGAGGATAACGATTGGGATCTGTAAAGGCCCCAGGAGGGAGTCGCTGACTTTGATGCATTGTGGTTGTTTTTATAAAATATTTTATCAGGTCGTGTAATTTATTGCACAATGTGCAGGCAATTTGAGATTAAAATACATAATGAGCAATAAAAAGTTAACATGAATCATTTGACGAGGACGTTATTTATCGCACCATTTCATCTATGTATACTGTATACTCAGCAGTTCTGCGAAATTACGTGATATGTCACGTAGTTAAATTATTATAGTATATCATGAAAGCCTACATGAAAAATGTAAAATATCGTAAAAATTACTGATTTTTCAATTTAATTCAATTATTTGCAATTAGTTTCTGGAAAAATACTGATTTTGAATTTAAAATAGGAACTTTCAGATTTTTGACTCTGAAAATCTCTGAAAATCTCTGGAAAAACTCTGAAAATCTCTCAAAATTGGAACTGTCAGAGGTTTTCAGAGTTTTTCAGATTTTCAGACATTTTCAAATTTACCATTTCTACTCGAGTCGCTATTTAATCCTGTTTGATTCAATTTCTAAATTTTTATCCAAATTGGTCTTACATTCATTTTTACAATAAGAACTTCATAATGTAAATGATTTGAAAAAATTGTATGTTTAGGAAGGAAATAAATCGCAGAAGTCGTTTTCGTAAAAATTTAATGATATACAAGTTCATATATCACGATGATGTTTAATATAACAATATCACATTCACGCGTGTACGTTTATAAAGACAGTACGATATCATATAAATTACGACAATGTTACCTATAAACTAACTTGACATGGAAGCATTTTCGTTTAAGTAGGATTTTATTATGTACAGACAGTGTCTTTATGTGAAAAATTTTAATTATCAAATAATCATTGCATAATGCACAACGCAACGCCAACCACTTAATGTATTTACGAGTATCAAAATGCTTATACTTAAGTCCTCCTCGTTTATATAAGAACACAATTCACATTTCACGAACGCTTTTGAAATTTGACGTCTTTCATCGCGTCTTGTCTCGCGTTTTCCGTCGCGCTTTGTTTAAATGCAATCGTTTAACAATAAAACTCTTACGCCTCGGTTTTACGGTCAAAAATAAATTTCACCTGAATTTAAGTATTAATGTAATACTCGTGTTTATGCGTTTGTCGTTTAGCGTTTGAGATCATTTAGCTCGGTTTAAATCAAATTTCAAAATGTAATTGTGTCCTACATAAGCTGCTAGTCCATCACCCGCCACATTTGTTTTCTTGTTTCTTCGTAATTACATTTCATTCGTCATTTCGTAAAGTATACCTTAAAATTTAATCTTTAACTGCAACAATAACAGTAACAATCTTGGTTTCAGTTTAACAACACACCTCTAAAATTTCGCGTACATGGTACATCACAAAATAAAAACTATGTGACTTTGCTTGCTGCTACTGGCGTACAAATTCAGCGTTAAAAAACGTTTGTCCCGCTGGGGTTTTCCTGTAAAAAGTTCTCGCTCAGAATGCAAAAGGGTAGGATTAAACGATTCTCAATTCATAATTTTGGAGCAAAGATTGTGAAAATTCAGTTCTGTCAATCGAGTTTTATTCGTAGAGAAATCTGATTGCAATATTTTCAAGTGTATCAAATTCTGGAAATGGAATAAGAAATTGGGATTGGAATTGAAAAGAATAGAAAAGAATTTATATTTTTAGATTGAGTAATTGAACAAAAACCTTGAAGAAATTCATTTTTATCATTCTCAATTCATCTCTATTAATTTCTGTGAAATACTTTTTTTTAAATACCAGTTAGATTGACATTTAAAAACATATTTTTTTATTATTTGCATACAAATTGGATTGCATAAATATCATCATCTAACTTGTAGAGATAGATTGAAAAGAACTGACTTTTCAAATTCTCTATTCCCTTTTGCTCAATTTGTTAACTGACAATCGTTCGATCCTCTTCTTTTGAGTTCACTTTGACAAAACATATCTACTGGGTACAATATACTTGAATTGGCGAAACTTGACTTCACGCGGCGTTGTTGGTGGAATGCCATTGAAATGGCGATGCGGGATGTTTGCAATTGATTAAAAGTTTTCGCGTCTGACGCGGGGACAATGGGACTGGGCATCTTATTTCGGGGATTTGCGAGTTTCGTTTGTTTACAACCGTCACATTGAAAAGCAGGCGTTTGCGTTTGATATCAATACAAATGCTTCACTTTAGGATGCCCTACGCTCGAAACAAAGGGAAACAAGGGGTCAAATCTAGGCGAAGAGTAGAAAGTCGACCTTTGTGATGTCAAAAACAAGGATTAGGTTGCAATTTCGAAATTCAAAGTTAGGGAAACGAGTATTATTTGGTCGGATACAATGCACTGTTATTCATGGTTGCAATTTGGGTAACGGTTGAAATTATTTACAAGTGTTTTGTGGCTACAAACAAATGTGGAAGTCGGTGAGTAATGTTGGGTTTCAAATGGTTCATTGGGTCTCTGTAATTTCATTATTCTAACATTGGTACAGCTATAGCAGTATAGATTTTGGGTCTCTTTAGGATGGACCAATGGAAGCGCTGGAAAATAAATGTTTTTTATTGAAAATATTATACAAGATGTAAAAATAGAGAAGAAAATTAATTATATACACATTAAACAAATTTGAAAACAAAATGAACACATTTTGTTCATTTCAAAGTAACGAAAAAAGTGTATATATGATCCATATATATGATTTTTTTGATTACTTTTAACAAAGTAATAAATATAAATATTTTACCCAATGTAGAATTTGTCATTTCTTTTCAAATTTCGTTAGATTGCAGCAAATCATTTTTCTTCTTTTGTCCAATAGTGTCTTACAATGTTTTCAGTTAATAATTTTTTTCAAATTTATTGTCAGTGCTTACACCGGTTCATCCTGAATGTGCCTGTTCAATCGCGAATAAGCCATATTTATTGTAAACTTCTCTCGGATCTCGGATCAATTTTAAACTTTTATTTACGTTTTATTAACTTCATCCAACTGTTAACTTCAAAGGCTATTTGCAGAACGTATTCTCATGCAATTCGAAAACTTTTTCTGCTGTTCGATGAAACTTTATTAAAATTTGTATCCTCGGCAGAAACGCGCTCTCGATTGTTGTCGAATGAAAATTCGCTTAGATGAAACCCCTCGAAAGATAATGACAATAATTCGTACGAAGACCTGATAAAAGAATCATGCTCCTATTATCAAACACGTCGAATTTCGCAAAACTCGTGTTAGCGTTGCCATTTTGCATGCGAAACTTGGCAGTTTCGTACTTGTTGAAAACTTCGAACGGCACACTTGCGTCCGAACAAATAGCAAACACTTGTCTTATCAAAATCGATTTACTCCTATCAATACAATGAAGCACAATGCGTCGCAAATGCCGCAGGCATTATGCTGCGATAGAATTTTCCAAAAAACTCTTGCCTCCCCGGTTTGTCTTTGTCCCGCGAGATGAAGTGTTTCAGCCCCGACATAAAGGTAATTGAAAAATCGCGCAAATTAAAAATCAATCGACAACAATTTGCCGCGATTCGCGTCACAAGGGGTGACGTCACCGTTCCTTTGACTTCAAAGAGGAAAGGTTGTAAATATATCGGCTGCAAGTGGAAATGAAAAATGAGAGCATTAACGTCAAAACGCTCTTTTATTTCATTTCCACTTTGAATTTATACTTTGAACGCATTTAACGGCAACGTAAATGTTTGGTTGTGTGAGTTTGCACATTTTTCGGTATTTTGGTGGGACTGCTCTTTTTGTTAAACCTGTTATTGTAATTAATTTGTCCGCTTTTTTGGAAAACTCTATTCACTTTAGTCAATAACAATTCATCACGTACAGTGAAACCTTCTCGACGAGCAATCGTCCGTTTAAAATGATTTTATTTTCCGATCTACGAATTGAGCAGGTTACGTCCTCGAAGTACAATTGTGTATTATTTAGAATATCTCATCGTTAACTATGACACTCTGGAATATCGATATCATTTATCATAACTCGTTTATTGATATATTAAATATACTTTTATATTCATTTAATATATATAATATATATTTATATATCATATATATTTATGCGTTCACTTATGTCGATTCATCGTACATTAACATGTTTAAACATATATTTAAATTCAATAGTTATTTAATATAATACACATCAATTTTATCCATCGATTTTGCCTTTAATTTACACAACTTTCTCGTCACCCCCTCGAACCCCCCTTTAACCCTTTACCTTTTGATAAGTTTGGCTTTTGCTTTAACATCGAGTCATAGTTTCGTTTTATAATCGGTATTTCATAGACTATCTATTGCATTGATCGATACCTAGCTAAGCATACGAAAACAACTTCTTGAAAATCCATTTGTCCCCCAAACATGAATATTTTGACATTTGTTTCATGGAATATATACATTTAACATGAACGACTTTGCATCCATAGCTTCAAAACGCACTTTCGTCACCCTTTCAACATTGAAAAACAGATTTTTTTAAATTCCGGTGGCATTTTGATATTTGAAACATAAGTTAGGCAATAATTCTAACCGTTCTGATAATTTATTTTCTTTTTTCCCATTAATCAAACTATTAATATACTCGGGATGTATTGATAAACAATATAAACATTATAATTACCTAGTTAACATTGAAATTTATAAGATCACACTGAGATAACATCACTGTTAATTCGCCAGTAATGGCACTGTATCCTCCATTGTGAGCATTTTTTGATAAACATCCCAACGTTGGAAAACATTTATAATAGTTGAGAAACATTTCAAGTTATTTCTAATAATCTCAATGACATGTAGACATCATATTTCAACTAATCTGATGAAAAAATCTGTTGCCATAGTTGGGACTTGAACCCTCGACCTTCGACGCAGAAGTCAGAAAATGTACCCGCTCGGCCAAAGTCATAGATTCAAAACCCATTCATCATTTGTACAGAACTTTTAAACGAGTCTTGACCATTAAACGATATTGGTCAAGTGGTTACACATTCAGTCTTCTGCGTCGAAGGTCATGGGTTCAAATCCCAGCTAGATCGAACGTAGTTTTTTCTCCTGATCGTTGAAAAACCTCTGACTAAACATCATTGCAATTGTCGGAAATAATTTATAGAACATTTCTACACATTTAAAAAATATTCCTTTAGCATGTTAACTCAATGTGAACCCACCGCAAGTTCCGATGTTAACCAGGTTATCCTCTTACGACCCCCAAACCCAATCGAATAAAAAAGTATAAATCCCATTCAACAACCGAATCTCCCATAAACAACCGTCGAAAATCGACCAGAAGCTCCTCACTATACCTATCATTTGATTGATAATTGATGCGTTTTACTCGTCGTGGCGCTAAGTACGTAAAACCACTCGCTGGCTCGTTCGAACGATTCCCGGGGTAGGGGGCGCTGCTTGCGTTTCGTTGATTACGGAAGACCAAATTAGCGCACAAAAGGGCTCTGGGGGGAATCGGGGGAGGAATCGTTCGGACGATCCATCTCCGTAATCGCGTATCACTTCTTACACGGTATCCTCGGATCCTTTAATCCTTTAATTACAAATCATTTCCGACGAAATGCAGGTACGTGGAAAAAATCGTGGACTCTCGCACAAAGAACGTCGTTTCTCTCTCCTGGAAAGAATGCGGCTGCCGTAAATTTGGCACTTCTCCCGTAACGTTTTTGCGAAAGTGGAAGGTACTGAGTCACAAATCAATCAGTCGGGACGAGTTAACGACAATGGACGAAAACAGGGTCTAACGAAAAAGGACGACCCCGGGGAAACGCGTCCCTGGGACACTTGACGAGAAATTATTTGGACAACGGGATTCGCCCCCAGGACGCGAGACAGCGCGTTAACGAATGCGACCCGAGGTGGCAATCGAGGAACGGTCCCCTGGCAACTTTGGCCAGTAACTTCGGCGCAAGTCCGGCGTCGTTGCTGCAGCTGTTCCCTCGGTAGAAAAGGTAGCCACGGGTGACTTCTGCATCACAGAACTGTCTCGATTTCCGCGATTTCCGTCCGCACTGACGTGTCTTCGGAGATCCTAGAAGAAGGATAAGTTAGACAGAGGCTGAGGGTTTGAGATGGTCAAGATTTGTTCCAGGAAATAAGATTAGAGTTCCGGCAGTTTGGTCCAAGATTTTGGTATGAATTTAGATGGGCCTTCGAGCACCTAAAAAGGGACTAAAACTGTTCTAGGATGAGGATCGTCTAAGTGCATGCTACTTTACATTTATCGGTCGTATTGCGTTGCTATCATGGACAGCGAAGTTTGGCATGACATGTTCTGGTGATCAGTAATATTAGGAGGGAAGTAGAGACAGGTAGTAAAATCTGGAAAAGAGAATAATTGTCTTTGGAGAGGATATTTAAGAGGGTTGGATTGGTCATCAAGAACTGCCAAGAACCAAAACTTCGCGACTTTGTTACAACCAAACAATTGGACACAACAACTATACTAGGACAATGTCTCCACTTAGGCACTTTTCCTTGAACACTTTTACGGATTTAGGTGGAAGTACCTCAGATTGGTTCAACGGTAGATCATCTAAATCCATGCGTCTCTTTTCAAAATTGCTATAAACTCAAAAGTGCGAGAGTTGTTACTGGTGCGAGATAAATGATAACTGAATCGTCACACCCTGGTTTCAACACCATTCAATCCGATTTACAATACAGTAGGATTCAATCGTAACTTCGTCCAAGCGAATTTCCCATTCAATCCAACTGATCATTTTCGTCAAATTGGAATTCCCAGTCTAATGAGATTCAATGGGACCTTGGACAAAATATGGATTCGGGTTGAACACAGTCTTCAAAGGTTCCAATCGGATTCAATGGCTCGCTTTTTTCCAAGGGCATGTCACAGTAACTTGAAAACAAAGTTGAGTAAGAAAGTGGTGTTACCTATAAATTTCGGTAGGTAAAAATGTTTCGGAAAATTCTGTACAAGCTATCCGTGTTCGAGTCATGTCTCTCGGTCGTGAAACTTCCACCGTATCCAGGAATCTAAATAAACGGCATCAGCCAACGTTAATTCGACGCTTCCACAATCAGTCACAGTTATGTTTCGCCAAATTTCCAAGCTCAGGTGATATGTCATGCCATGCAGTTCAGGCGGAATTGAGCCAATCAGATTGTCTTTGGAATATAAGAGGATATGGACTACGTACTATATATAATTTGCACAAAGTTTGGAGAAAATAGGGTTTGGGGATGGCACGTGCATTGCAGATAGATGGCGCGACTATGCTACGGGTCGCTTGACCGCTTTCAGGATAACACTCTGTTCCAGGAGGACGCAACGTTTTCGGACAAATTCGACGCACGGGGCACGGAAATGGACAAAATCGGCATTGCGCCTGGCAATCGGTCGGTGGGATCGGTGTTCGCCGGAGTCCTCCGCCAGATGGTGTTATCGGTTTTCGTATATGTACAATTGCGACTTACGAATCAAAGCAAGGTGGTAGTGGATGAGGGACCATTACTTCCAGGGGCTCTAGGCTTGGGTGGTGATTGGGGCTTTGGAAACAACCGCGCCACCAGCCAAGATTTCCCGTTCTCCTGCTCAAACAACCGGAGTGCAGTGTGTGCATTGACAGGTGTCGGGGCTACGTTAGTTGGGCGGAGGAGTGCGGGGAGACAGAACCCAACAGAACAGGGAGAGAAACGGGTGTGGATATCTGAACCTGGGGTTTATACATTTTAATGAATTGCTCAGTCACCCCGAGGAAACAATTAGAGATTGTTAAAATTATGGAGAGTTATATTAACGTTTGGTAAACCGCAACGTTAATGTAACTTCAACATTTACTTCTTGAAATTCGAGACATTTGGCATGGAAATTTGATCAACTCCAAAATATTCTATCTTCTTTTTTTTCATTCCAAATCATGTTTAATTCCTAAATAAATCATCAACACGAGTCTCTCTCCTGTGCAAAAGTTCCAAAAGGATTAGCGGAATTTGGGTTGGGGATATAGGTATGAGACCAAAAACCTATGATAAAGATTTAAAATGCCATCAAGTACACTAAGGTGTCACAGTGTCATAAATCTAATCAGTACGATAAAAAAAGGAAGTGTCACTGGGCCAAGTGACGATGCTGCAGTCCGATTGAAAAAAGTGAATGGAAAAGTTCAATTAATCCTGGCGCCACGTGCGAGTGCAGCTCCAACGTCATTGTTTAGTCACGCCATTGTCTGGTGTCAGTCAATACGGATTCCATCGAACCTCCCCCCCCCTACCTCCCGCCTTCTGGATTGTTTTGAACCCCAGGTTTGCTGAGTATACCGCGACTTGGACGCACGTGTGTGACCTCGCTCGTGGCGCCCTCTACTCAAATATACAAGTCAGTGCTCTCCAAGTCCAGATACACAACTCAAGGTTCCAAACCGCAAACTCGAGTCGAGCATGCAAAACACAGACCGGTCCGCGCGGTCGGCCCCAAGTCGACGTTTCTTGCAGTCATTGACACGGTCAGATAGAACACAAACGGTATCATGCGAAGAGTTTTTTATCGGATCGATCAACGGGAAGAGAAATACAATATCCCGGAACTTCAGGAAAACGCCATCAGCGATCGCTGTGATCCTAAACTTTGGGTGGTAGACATTTTGTTCTATGTATAGATGTTTGTTTTATAAAATGAAATTTGAGGAATTTTATTTTATAAGATGAAAAATTTTATTTAATATGAAAAATTGTCTCATTCTATGTAAAGATAAACTAATTATATATTTAAAAAACAAATTTATTTCAGTGAATTCAAGGCAAACAAATTAAGGAGTTCATAATTTCACAATTATGAAGGATTTTATAATCAGTGTAGATCTACTACCCAAAAGTTCCCTTTTTCTCCGCATCTTATGGCGCCACCTGCGATTCCAGGATATCGATGATTATTTTAAATAGCACAACGTATATTAACAAAGAAATTGTACGCTTTTTAAAACTGATTTTAATTGGAAAAATGTGGTTGTAAATAAGTTTGTAGCGAGTTTTGAACTCTCGACTCGAAAATATTGAAATTTCATGACGATTACAATTGTTAATTCATATGTAAATATGCCTAACGTTGAGAAAAAAGTGTGTCGCCCTAAGTTAAGTAAAGTTTAATAAAAATTATAATCTGAACAATATGTTACAAATTTATAGTGACTTAAACATTCAGTGATTTACAATGCAAATCGCTGAATTTTTAACTAGAAAGTCTTTCTCTTAGTTTCCCAATGTTCGATTGTCACTCTACGTTGCGCTACGTAAAACCCAAGCAAACGAAAGCCAATACAGCAATCACATGAATATTTTATCGTTTTCAATTGCGTTTCTTCATCGACTTAAATCAATACACTTTGCTGTTAAATTGAACTAATTGTGCGACAGTCCAGTTTTTTACTTCTGAAATGTACCTCTCGTTTTCAGTTTCATCATTTAAATGTAAAGTGAAAAATAACAATTCCGTCTTCAGAAATGCTCCATTGTACTCCAGAAAGGCTTCTATCAAATTTTTAAAGTAAATCAAGGATGAAACTTGGATTTAACAAAAATACTGCCTTTTTTCTGTACATTTCTTATCGTAAAGTTTCATTACGTTATCTATTTTTCAACAATTTTTTTTAAAAAGGGGAGATTTTTTTCTGTATTTCACCCAATTTACTTTTTATCTATAGAAAGAGTAACAAAACAGTGAAATATCAAGCTAAATTGATTAAAATTTCGGATTTTAGCCATTTGAGTTGCACCTATCCTTAATTTCCAACGAATCTTCCAGCTTATTTTTTTGTACAATTTTTTGCCTTTCAATCAAAAATTCATCTCAAAGAATTTTAAAGAATTCCTATCAATTTTTCAACAGCCATAGAACGACCGTTCTGGAGTTTTCGAAAAAACGCAATACAAATAAAAACTCATGTCCTCGCCACTTTCTATTAATTTTCGTTTGCCCTTCATCCCTCCCTGTTGGGCCGTGTTCGAACTTCCCGCATTCGGTTCGTGACACGGCGATCCGCTACAAGGACCAGCTAAACGTGAATAATGAAAAGACGGTCCGAACTGGAATGAAAGTGCGATTTCGGACTCGAGTGGCGACGCGAGAGGCGATCGGGTGTCTGCTGCGCGATCGATTTCGCGACTACTCGGGTTTCGTCGTTCCCGGACGAATTGTTCGATTAAAGCGGACGGACTCACTTGGTTTTACTGGGTTTGATGCCGTGCGCCTCGAGGTCTTTCTCGAGCTGCCTTACTCGCAGGTTGGCCATGTCGAGGTCGTGTTTCACCTTCCACAGGTGCGTGTCGCAGACCGGGTCCCTGCATTTGTGATGCCGCAACACGTCCTGCGCCTCGTACACGGCGCCTCGGAAAGTTAGCGACTTGCCCATACTCTGAAAGATCATTCGAATTCCCAGTATAAGTGGGATTTCTTCCAGTCATTAAAACTGGTGGATAATACATTCATATTCCCAGTAAAAGTGGGATTTCTTCCAGTTAATTAATTGGTGGAACACCATTTATCAGAAAGTAAGTTAAATTTTCGATGAAAAAATCTTCCAATCAGGATTCTTCCAGTCAGGAACTCGGGACCTAAAGTTAGATTTTACTAACTTCGAAGACCTAAGATCGAATCCTAATCATGGAACATTTTTTACTGAAAATTTAACTTCTATTCAAAACTTCTTTTCCAAAAGTATTGATCAGTTTACCCTGAAACTCCAAAAGATGGAGTCAACAGGTTATTCATTTACCCTACCAGCAGCTAGGTGAAAAAGTTAGCAAGCTAGAAGAAAAAGCTGGAAGGAAAGTTTCGTCCAACTGAAACTTTTCGTCGAACTTGTTTCTTTGTTCAAGATTTATTTGTCGTTGAGTTACCCGACTGAGTAGGGCACAACAGCCACCCTTGTCGCTCTTCGCCAAGTGGTGCCTGACGTATTTGAAGTACAGGTGCTCCATGAGGAGAAGCAGCGCCGCCACTAGGATGCCGAACATGAGCATCAAAAAGGCGCTCAGGAACTGCTCCAGGGCCAGCGGGTCGCTCGTCTTCTGGCCCTCCTTGTCGGGCTTGCACGTGCCCGTCATCCAGTACCTCCGCAGACGCTCGAGATCGCCTGTTGGTTCGAACCGAAGGCATTAGGATTCTGACTGCGAACGCGTTTTAGAAAAAACGGCTGTTTTAGTCGAACAAGACGTACCGTTGTTTCTATACTCTAGTAGTCTTTTATTAAACATCTGAAGGTATTTTGAGTTTCGTGGAAACGCTAGGCCATAGCCAGTCCTAGCATACCAGCTTCCTACTGTTAGTAAACGACAGTCCTCGTCCTGAGCTACTAAATAATCCAGTACTGTGCCGTCGTAGATAAAAGCGTCTAGTTCCCTGAGAGAAACACACATTTTTTTAATATTGATGGATTTGTTTCTAAAATTCGTAGGATAAGGTTCTGGGAAACAATTAAAGTCTACTATACAGCCTAGTGATTTGGGGTGTAACAAAATTTAGATGAGGATCTCCAGAAATTTACCATACTGGGAAGTAATCTTTGATTATGAAGGTCACTTCAAGGTTTCAAAGAATGGTAAATTTGACTTATAGGGAATTTGAATAGAAACTACTATTAAAATTCCCTTTTTAATTTGGATTCAACGGAGAAATGCGAGTTTTTTCATTGGATAAAGGGAAAGGAAAGGGACTTATCGAATGGAAACCTCGAAAGAAAAATGAAAAGTTTCTCTTTTTCCTTCTGGTCTAGAAGCCAACGCATTTACCCATTTATCACCGCTTCCACGCCTTCGGCAACGGTGCTTTTGTTGAAATGCTTCATGTAATTATACATTTCCTTGAAATACTTCGACAGGGTGCTGTCGGTGTTCGTCCAAGGTACGGTACCAAATTTAAACATTGGCTTATTGGAATAAGGCTTCGAGAGTCGGTTGTCATCGATTCCGGTGAACTCATGAAACTCTTCTCTCGTGATCATGAAGGCCGCCAAGTTGGCAGTGTAAATAGCAAGGAACACGACGGCGAACATTGCCCAGACGTTTGTCATAAACCTGCAAAAATGGCACGTTACACAATCCTACTGTAGGCAGAGACAGATTGATTATTCAGCACTGTGACAACCTGGCACTGAACCCCCTCGGCGAATCTACGTGGACGGCTGCTTGGAATAGGACGGCCCAGATAAGCCAGTAGATTCGGCACAGAGAAAACCGGTTGTTCTGTGTTGTGTTAACCTGGAAAATATGAAGAATAATTGTAGGTGATAAAAGTGTCTTTGATTGGTATATTTTGAAGATTTCTTCTTTACCTTTATATCAAATCCTGACGGTGAAAACCACTCGAAGAGAAATATAACAAAGGTCGCCGAATGTATTGCTACCAAGCCGACCATCATCCATGATGCTGTATCGAAAGGCTCTGCAAAGACAAATGAAGAGATGCAAAATGGAAGGGAATCAGTTGAATTAATTCTTTGATGATCAGTTACAATTTTTCTTGGGTTATGCAGGTGAAAAGGTCTAGAAGGAAATTAGAATTGTTGAAGGAATTTAGAATTAATTTTGAATATTGAATTTTAATCTTGTCTATAACTTAAATCGTTCTATTCTGTTATCTAAAATCATTAGTCCGAAGAAATTTGAAAATGGAAAAGAAAGTGAGCCTGACAGTCCAAATTACGAGAACTTTTCAGAGTTTTACAGAGACTTTGGAAGCATTTATCAAACTTCTTCAGACTCATTTCTAAAGAGCTCAACTTTGTTCGTGAAAAATTCTGATTCTGTTATCTCGTTTAAAGGTTCCATACCTAGGAACGCAGTGGGAGATATGATGCCGGTTCTTTTCGCCACGACTATCGCGATGCCGGTTTCCATGAACGGCACAGTGAAATCGATAACGGATTCCCGTTCCGAGTTGATCATCAGTGAGGTCATAGCCATGTCCGTTTTTCGGTTCAGCAAATCTGCTATCAGGCCGTTCCACTTGCCATTCTGAAACCCACCATCATATCTACATTATTCTTCCGTAGAAACAACGAATTATAACAATTTTTACAACCTAATTATCTTAGAAATTCAAGTTAATAGTTATATAATAATACTAATGATGCATTGTATCCTCATAATGTGAGTAATTTGTGAGAAAAATTCCAACATTGTGAAATTTTGATTTGTAAAATTTCTTGAAATATGTTAAATTATTTTTAATAATTGCAATGACACATGTGCATCATTTTTCAACCAATTACATGAAAAAACTTCATTGCCATAGTCAGGACTTGAACCCTCGGTCTAAGACACAGACATCTGAAAGTGTAACCACTCGACCAAAATTGTATAACCAAAACCCTAAGTGGTATGGCTAAGTGGTTACACTTTCAGACTTCCGTTCCTAAGGTCATGGGTTCGAATCCCTGTTAAGTCGATGTATTTTTTTAACTGATTTGTTGATAAACCTGTGACTACATATCATTGGGATTGTCGGAAATATTTCTAGATAATTTTCTATAAACACAAAAATTTGGGATATTCTAAATTTTGATTTTTCTCACAGATCTCTCACTATATCAGGGTATAGTGTCATTAGTGGCGAATAATCTGTTAAATCTTGATTAAAGTGAATTAAAAAAGGATTGTACAATTCTTAATTTTTGCAATATACTGGGAATATGTTTCTAATTGCTGAAATATATTGGCAACTGAAAATGTATTGGAAATATATTGGAAATGTACAGGGAATATATTGGGAATCTATCAAGAATATATTTCTCTTTTTACTATGCTTTTCCCAGGGACATCTGTTATTAGTCCCTACCTCTAGAGTGCCCCACTTGCCGTCCTCAACTCGGAACAACTCGTACGTAAATCCGATCTCTTCGGAGAACTTTTGCAACAAATCAATCGAGAAGCCGCTGCAACATTGGTAGAAAGTTTCATTTCGTTGTGCAGCATGGATATCCATTCTGAAAGCAAACAGGAATTCGTTACGTTGGATCGCGCAACACTTTGGCGGATTCGGTCGCGGCAACCGGCGGAAACGTAAAGTTATGTTAAGTGGATAATGGCGGGTTTTATGTTATTCGTGCCATGGCGAAGAGGGTGCTTGGCGAAGGCGCACCGGGCTCTTAAAAATTGCGCGAAATAATTGGATGACGTCGGCGCGGCCACGGGGAATATCAATTTAAATAAAGCACGCGTATCTGGTGAATAACAGGCATAGGAAATGACGGCTGTGCATTACTGTTGCGAAATTTCGTCCTATTGAACTTCCGGACAAGCGCGTTCGGGCGCGCGCTGCGACCATTAAAGATCAGAGTTTAATATCCGGCTAAGGCGGCGTCCCCGATGCAATGCCCCGAAACCCAGCGCCCTTTGAAATAAGAGCGCTTATAATTAAATACGACCGTCTCTTCGAGTGCGAAAGAGCCGTTTGTGAGGGATTTAGATATTTGCAGTGCAATTAGAGCTTGCAAAATGTTATCTTGCTGAAATTTTGGACATGTGTAATTATAATGTTAAATATTTTAGAACGAAGAAGAAATAACAAAAATTATAACGAGGGGTTTTTAAAAGTTTAAAATATAAGAAATCACTTTATATTTTAAACTTGTACAAATCCCAAGAATTCTCAATTTTGAAGTTCAAATATTTTTTAATTTTCACTTAAAAATTTGTTTAATGTTAAAATTTCAAAGTGTTTCTAATTTTAATGTTTAAATGTTTAAATTTTATTAAATGTTTAAAGTTCATGATTTTACTATGTTATTTCCTACGTATCGTTTTTTGACTGGAATTTCTTGTAAAATATGTTTCAATTAATTACAATGAATGAAAGTTATTTAAATTGTGTTTACGCATACGTCGCCGTGAATCTTCGTTGCAAAAATAATTATTTTCTCATGTAAATGTATATTTTTTGTGTCTTCCCACGAACAATGATAAGAATTAATGATCAGCATATACGATTTACATAGATCAGACAGCATAATGAGGAGAGGTGGGTTCGCGTAAAATGTATGCAAATGTTTACATAATCAGTGGTCATCGAGGATATTATTTTTGTGCATGTCCTCGCAGTAACATTTCCGAGGCGATCATCAGACATTGATAATTTCGATTGGATCGTCACAACCGTCGGTAGCGATTGCAACTTTCCTAAACGTAATCCCAATCCGCCCTTTGCAACAGTGTGACACGTGTTATGACGTAAATGTGACACCGACAGTCATAATGAACCAATAATTCACCATTGTTTGCCACGCGCTCTCCATTTCAAAATAGATTCGCCGTTCAATTTGAAATTAATATCGCTGCAAATTGCGCGCCGACGCAAACCGCGCTTTTCGCACCTACTAACACAACGCCCCAGACAACCCGGTGAATCTTTCAGTCATCGCAAGAACGAAAATAGATTCTTTCAAATTTTGCGTTTATCAGAATAAGTAAAAAAATTGTTTCATTATATTATTTTTCAGCAAAGATTAACTTTTGATTAAATGTGACAAATTCACCAAATGTGGAAATGACTCTAAAATGAAAATTTGACCATACAAAAATTTCATCAAAAATGAAAATTTTGTTAAAAGTAAAATTTTACCAAATATGACAAAATTCACAAAAAGTAAAAATTGTATTAAATGCAAACATTTCGCCAAATTAACAATTTTACGAAACGTTAAAGTTTCACTAAAAATTCATCTTTGATTCAGCGTTGATATAAAAATAGATTCTTCAAACTTCGCATTCGTCTTATAACAACTGAAAAAGTTACTTTAAACAGAGATTGATCATAACGCATCTGGGAAACGGATCAGTTGTTTGCCCTCTCGAAGCAGCGTATCAATTTCCCAATTCGAAACTTTTTGTTTCGCCAAAAACTATGCGGATAACAGTCGGAAAAACCATGAAACACTCCTTCGCGCATTCTTGATGGAACGGCTTGGAAAGACAAAGTTATTTAAAAAGTTGTAGTCATCCTTATTGTTGTCTCCAGTTGCGGAACTATGCGAGCTATTCGAGCAAATTAGTCCGCCGGTATCGTAAACCGGAGAACAAACAAGTTCGATTTTTGCAAGAATGCGGTCGATTAATAAACACTTTACTCAGCCATGTCGGACTCCTTTCCTATTCTACAGTGCACGCCGCGATCCATCAAGCACTTTCCGGTCACGGGATCGGGCGGCGAGAGATTGATGTATGGCGGCTCCTCCAGAAACGCGATTCTGAGGTAAAATTTTTCTGGCACCCCCTGCGGCGGGGTGTGCATATTCCCGGGCCAAACAATGTCCTTGATGTCCAGACCGTCCTTCTCCCAGGACTTCCAAACGCCAATCTGGAACAGAATTTGTATATATATATATAAAACCGGAAGAATTTTATTTATGAAAGTAGGAATTCCTACTGGAAAAACAGATGTCTTGTTTTAAGAGGGTTTGTGCAAGAAGAGGAAATGTTTCAATTGAAGATAGAAAATTAGAAAAAGGTAAATTGAGGAAAAGAGCAAACCAAAAATTGATCAAAAATTGATCAAAAAAATTGGAAAAAATGTTATTGTACATTTTGGATCTTTGAAGTATTGGCATTCATGAGACGTAGTTGAAGTTTCGAAAACCCACTTTGAAATCGATTCAAATGTAGAATTTAAGATGTGATGTCAGGACTGAAGTTTTACCAAAAATAAACTTTGAAATTGATTTATCTAGGCTATTTATTGTTCAAGTTTTCCAAGATTCAAAATGCTCTTGAGAGTTCAATTTTCATGCGATTTTACTGTTTTTTACTTTACGTGCTCAGAAAAATATTACGAACCAATCGTAATATTTTTAAAATAGTATAAAATAATATTTTAAAAATAGTTTAGTTATTGTTTTTTAAACATAGTTATTAATGGTACACTGCATAAAACCCTCGGAAATAGTCGATTATTTTATTTTTGGGCCATGTTCCAATAAATATGTCAAAATCAAAACTAAAAACTCTGCATGTACAAATTGTTTATTATAAATATGCGAACAATTTCAGATAAAAAAACATGAAAATATAAAGGACTCCGAGGAACATTTTGAAATGGAAAATATGTTCTCTTCTAGTTTCTTTAGTAGCAATGCCAGAAAGATCTACAGTTCTTGTAGATCTCTAGTTTAGAGTAAAATGATTAAAATTTCGATGTCTCCGAAAATGTATATATTTGTATTACTAATACTGTATATTAAAATAGTGAAATATGTAAAATTATAAATCATAATTTCTATTTGTTTACGTCTCATGTAAAGTTATAGTATACATAAACCTAACAACATTTTATTTCAACTTTAAGAAGAAAAGATTACAAATCAAAGACTTTCCCTCACAGAAACTCTGAGAATCTCTTTACAGATTCTCCACACCCTCAAGTGTTACTTTCTCCAAAATGTAAAAAAATACAATAAACCGGGCACCGCGTCAAAAAGGCCACTGCTAAAACTCAAGTCATTAATTTTAATTACACAAAACACGAAAAACATTTTTTCCCGTTTCGCCGCCACACATTGAATTTGCGCGAGAATAACGCACATTCAAGCTCGTTTCAATGGCATGTTCAATTAATGCAATTAACTCTTAATTAAGCGCATTCAACGCGACGTCTGTTGCATGTAGATAAATGCGTGAATGGCCAGGAAAAGTCAAGTACCCAGAATGTAACTCGCGGATGTCACTTTTTCTGGCTTTTCTCGCGGATGGCGCCGATTTTTCGCGGATCGCTGTTTCGTCGTAGACGTAGTAAAACCTGTTACAAAGATATTATTCTTAATCGGCTATAGTATTGATTTCCACAAATCCAACAATACCTAGGTGAATATCTGTTATAAATTTTATTGTCAAAAAATCGAGTTTTGATCAATTTTCGGTGGCCGACTCAAAAGTGGATAAAATGCATAATAATGAGCAATTTTGTGTATGCCATGTGATTTTTAAACAACCAATTCTGTAGTAACTTATAATTAGTTATAACTCCAAAATTTTCATCTTCAGATGGCACGACAATTTTAAAGTATGGATAACGCCTATTGTACAAATTAACCTCTTCCCAGACGAGCTGTTTGCTGACTCCGGGGCGGAGGTTCATGATTTTAAGCTCCGCCGCCTTCAGGACCCCGTCTTGAGTGAATTCGGTGTTTGGCTTGCCGGGCTCGCTTTCCACCGACACGTTTCTTAAATACCTGCAAACATCAAGTTAATCGGGTTAATTCGAAATTCAGATGAATAATCCGCGGGATTTGTGTTCAGAGTTGCTCATTTTTGCGACTTTCGTCGTTTTCAGGACACGACAAAGGGATTACGCTTTTGCGCTTTTTCCCAGTTAATAAAGAAAATAGATTTGCGAGAACAGTCGGATCTTCGAGTGAAATCCTGGTCAGACTGGAGATGAGAATGGTATTTAGGTTCTGGCTTGGCATTACTGGAAATTTAGTTAAAGTGATTATACTTTGATTTTACATTATACTTTGGTTTAACAATTTCTGAAATTTCCCAAAATATTCAATTTTAAATTGTTCATAAATTTTTACAATTTTAAAAGTATAATGTAAAACTTTGATTTTACATTATACTTTGGTTTAACAATTTTTGAAATTTCCCAAAATATTCAATTTTAAATTGTTCATAATTCACAATGTTGCAACTTCCTCGCAAATAAAAAAATTATTTTATAGTTTTATAAATCCGAATACCGTTTTTGAGCAAAATTATTATATTTGGTACCGAACTGTGCCCCATTCGATAATATATCTGTCTACTGTTGTTATAAATTTAATCCTCCATATACTAGCTGAGCTCGGTTATTTATTATTTTGTCCTAACTTCGCCCGGTCGAGGTCAGTATCGGCAAATTTGTTTTGAATTTGATTTTTCCTACCAATTTCCCCCTTTCGACATAGACGACATAGCTCCGTTCAATAATTCTCGAAAAATTATCCATAACAAAGAAATGCCAGCCGGTATTTATGGATTTAATTTACGATTTGATATAAATCGAATATCGATTTATTTTGTTTCATTAAAAAGAACCAGGTCGGCGATTGAAACGTTGGAATATTATAAAGAAATCGATAACTTGCAAAAACTATTCAACAAAAATTCCTCAAGCAAACTCCCTTTATTTAATTAATTTTTCCACCAAACAAACCAATTACACAACCCCTCGACTCTTCTCAAAAACCCATTTCTCAACCTCCCAAATCGCTTGATAAATTCATCAATAGCCCGACATAAATCTCGTTCGCTCGAGCCCTTTGCAAACATTCTTCCCAATTTCCACAACTCTTCGCAAACATTCTCCCTTCGTCAAATTGCCCTAAAAATCGCGGATCGAGCGACTGCAAACTTCCTTCGACAACAACGTCGCAAAATCGCGAAAATATCCCCCAATTTCCTC
The DNA here is from genome assembly GCA_022817645.1 of Ceratoteleas bidentatus. NCBI lineage: Eukaryota > Metazoa > Arthropoda > Insecta > Hymenoptera > Scelionidae > Ceratoteleas > Ceratoteleas bidentatus. The sequence goes on from JABFPB010001883.1 coordinate 21,883, forward strand.
GACTTCTATCGAGATTCGGGACTCCCGTTCACGTGTCATTTGTCCGCGCGATCTCGTCCACCGAACGAGTTCGCGCTTTGTTACGGGTATGAGCGATCGACTGGGGTCGAAAAATGCTCACTTGAAAAATTTGTCGCCGGTGTTCCAGCGCGACTCGCCGACTCCCTCACAGCTCAGCTGCGTGTTCAGGCTGTTGTTCGGGTTCTCGGAGTCGTTCAGGAATTCTTCCACCCCATAAGCGTAGACCTTGATGGCGGTGGCGATCTCGTTCATAAGGTGGCTGCTACTTGTGTCGAAGTGCACACCTGCATGCAACATAAACATTTGTGTAAATAACGAAAGGATTCAGTGAAAAATCGAAAATAAAAATTAATAAATGTTCGGGTTTGTGTGATTTAAATCAAGTGATTTAAATCATTGATTTAAATCGAGATTTAAATCAAATGACCTTTATAAAAAATCAGTGATTTAAATCAAGGTATATTTTTCATTGAATATTCAAGTTAAAATGCAATTTTTAACTTGAATAATTTATTGAAGTTAAAATTTTATAGAATAAAAACGTACTTAATATGGTATTTTCTGCACACTCTTAAATCAAATGTTTCATCATGAAAGGAAGTTTTAATTCGAAACTATTACCTATTCAGTTTAAAATAAATCCTTTCAACAGGAAATTAAGTTGTATTAAGATAAACGGTTTTTCACAAAATTAGTCTTTTCAATATAACATGAAGTTTTTTAAGAGTGCGTAGAATATATGGTATATTTGTGAAATTTAGCATGTGAACTGTTTTGTTAGTTGTAATTTTCCTTTAATAGAAAATAATACTAT
>JABFPB010001884.1:0-22722 GCA_022817645.1 Ceratoteleas bidentatus
AATCTCTGATAATTGAGACTATCAGAGTTTTTCAGCGTTTTTCAGAGTATTTCAGAGTTTTGTCAGACATTTTCAGATATATTTTTCTACAAGGGTATTATGAGTTAAAGTTAAAACAAATATTGGTCAATTACGTGGGGCATTTAAAAAAGTCCAGATTTGGTCAAGGTTTGGTCTATAGACTTGGTCTATTGAAAATTCAAAAAATATATCATTGCCAAAGTTAAGTCATAAAATAGCCCGCACAGAATCTCGAACCCGAGACTCCGCTCGGCCGTGGGAGCTGACGTGAGATCGTCTAAGAGTCGTAGGAATAGATACGTTAGTCCGTTCTATTGACTGTTATATCTGGGCCAAATCTGGACAAAATCTGGACCTACATATTAAACCAGGACGTAGGTCCAGATTTGGGCAGTAAAAAATAGGTATCAATTCTAGCCCAATTTTTGGCCAGCGACTACACTGACAAAAAATTGTTAGAAAATCCTTTTACGCTAAGAAGATTCCAACCATAATAAGAATATTCCACTTATTAGAAGAATATTCCTCTAATTATAAGAATAATATTCTAATTATCAGAGAATTGTTTTTAGTGTTGAATTTTGCAAAATAATTTAAGAAGATTGACTTACACTCGAACCCCACTTTTTCTGCCAATTTCGGTTCACTTTATATGCCAAACTATCTGCTTTATTTAAAGGTTATGTGCACACCGGAAATTTAAATAAACCAATGCGCGCATAGCGCACAAATTTTTAATTTATTGCGAAAAAATCTTCAAAATAAATCTTCGGACAATTTGGAATTAATATGTAGAATAGTAATATTTGCAGTAAAAGAAATTCCAATAAACTATTTTTCTTTCTTTTTTGATGATTTAGTAAAAAAAAGTAGTTGCTCTTAATTGATGAGTAAATGATTTAACAATTATTTTTCTGGTCTGTTCATAAAGATTAAATAATTTGCTAACAATTACTTAAAAACAATTACTTTTGGCGTGAAATCGTCGGTTCAAACTTCGTTTCTCGGTTCGATATCTCAAGAGAAAAAGTCGCAAATAAAAAAGCGCGGGAAAATGGATTGCGTTTAATTGCAGGCTAGAAAATGCGAATAAGAAGCGTGAAATGCGAGCGCGAGAACGACCCGGCAGCGTGTACCTCGACTCCGGTGTGATAACCGCGCTGAAATAATACACTGATAGCGTATCGCGTGCGGCTGTACCGCGAAAAGTAACGCACGGAATCGGCTTCCGCGGAATCCGTATCAAAGACGCGCGGTGTCCCGTTCATTTTTATCACGTCGCGCGATTCAATTTACGACGAACGCCATTTTTTCGATTTCGATTTTTTCAAATCGAGAGGTCGAATTTTTTGCGTCAAATATCTCGACGTATAGAGAGATAAAAGCGATGAAAAAATGACGTCCAATTATTTTCATTCAAAATCGAAAATAAATTGTCCTTTTCGAACGATGGATTACAATGAAAAATGAAGCTTTTCACATTTATCAATAGTTGAGCAGATTGAAATTTGAGAAATTGTAGAGAAAGATTAATATGTTTGAAAAAGGGAATTTGAAACAGTTTTTGTAAAGAAAATATTGAAAAAAAACATCATTCAAAATTAATTCTGTTTAAACTTTTTATTTTTTTGTTATTTGTTTTGATATTGGGAAGAGAAAAGCGTTTGAAAAAAGTTGACAATTTAGCATATCACAACTCTGCAAAAGTTTGAGGAAATGTTGCGCAATGAGAATAAGTGTTGCATTGCAGTTGAAATTCAAAATAATCGGTCACGGATTATTGCATTATTCGTTTAGTATCGAAGGATATTGGATCGTGTGTATTGGGACAAAGTCCGAGTTGGACGCCTTGAGACATTTGACACTCGTTTTATTAAAAATCATTTTTGTATTGAAATGTAATTGATTGTGGAGTAAAAATGTAATATGGAGCAAAGTAATTGATGTTTTTAGAGAAATGATATCGTTGTTCAAACAAAAGAAAATGATAATCGAACAAATAATATAAAAATCTCTTAACGAAAAAAATTCTTTATATCAAATGGGCTTATACAACTCGTCGAAATATATGAAAAACGTAGTTTGAAATCGTTTAAAATCGTCGTGTTAGTTTAAACTGACAGACGACTCATCGAAAATTAATAACTTTTGGAAGAGGCGAAATTAGTCAAAATTATGTTGACGTAATTCATAAGTAAATAGCCGAATAGATTTAAAATGCCATTACGTTTAGAAAATGTATGATTACATTAAGTACTAAATATGATTTGTGTAAAAAAATAACTTGCTAATAAGTGTGAAATGATGATTTACAGTTTAATGCGTAATTGGACATTTGTTTTGTTTTTTTACTTTAACTAAATTTGAAAATCGGCCTTGATATTGTTTTTTTTATTATTATATTCGTCATTTTAAAGTTGTAAATAAATATAGAAAGTGAACAAAATGATTGCAGATAACTGCAGCTTATTTTAAAAGTTAAATTTAACCCGACATCGTTCACTTTAACAGATTGTGATTGTCGCGTTATTTGTTCAAAGTATTACCCCCATTTTTGTATTCCATAAACTATTTTTCAATCTCTTTATAAACTTCCCTTTAATTAAAAAAAATGTGTATTTTTTTGCAAAAAGAATTTTAAACTACTTTATAAAAAATGGAATTTTTCATCTCTAAAATCTTTTTTCCCTTTATTTGTCCTTTCACAATGAAAACGTTCACCTTTGAATAATCATTGAAAAATCACTGAAAAACGGTTCAAAGCTCTTGATAATTTAGCTTCACTATTCCTTCTTCCCTTAAATCCTCCCAACGGAAATGTACATTCAAATCCTTAATTACTTAATTTGCGATTAATTCAACACCCTAATTTCCACTTCTAAATCTCCCTGCAATCTGTCTGACTCTATTTTTAACATCCCAATTTTCTCCACTAAATCTTTCCGTGATTCACCCCCTCTCTTTTTTTCTCTTTCCATTTTTTTCTCAAAACCTTCGTTCACCAATTACCCTAAATGTACTTTAGAGGAAATTTTTTTTCTTCAGCACAGGAAGAAATGTATGAAAATAAAGAGAAATTGAAAAACCCCTATATAAAAACTATAAACTAAATAAAAACTGTAAGGTTTAAGGCTGTTTTCATGACAATAAAGTAATAATTTTTTGTTAATGTTTTTTGTTTTTTTTTCTTACAAAATATTAAAAAGGCATTTTTGTATATTCTTAAAAATATTTAACACTTTGATGTCTCTTAAATGGCCAACTAATAAACCCGGTATTATTGGATCCTCAGTGCAAAGTGAGCAGGTAGATAAATCAAAACATGATAAAACAAGCGGCGGAACGAATCGCCGCGTCTTCGCGTCGTCGTGAAAAATGCAAAGATACTTAAACGGACTCGGTGCGCCCGAACGAAGCCGCACGACTGTCGAGGGACAAGACGAGGATAAAAAACGCGACGGAACGAACGCGCCGATCCGACGTGCCGTTTTCTTTGATCAATACCCGTCAAAGCGTTAAACGAGGCGACATTTACTTTTCATTTGGCGACTTTTTTGCCAGGCCAATAATCGACCTCCAAGGCGACCTCTGATTGGCCGAAAATAATGCACTCTTAATCGGGATAATGTACTCTTAAGGGGACATTCAAGTGAAAAGACTCAAATCTGTAAACGTGAACCAATTGATGTTTTTTTGTTTGACGAAAAATTGGCTAATTTATTAATGCATTGTAAGAACCAAAATTATAAAGTTTCATCGATATCTCACAGTTACTTTAGACAGATTCTACTTTTGTCTTTTAAAATGTTTTTAAAGGATTTGAGTCAGTAAAAAGTTTGTTTTATTTCAATTAAATAGAAAATTATTAATGTACCTCACATATCGAATTCGTTCCCTTCGAACTGCTAGAAAATGGTAGAAACTTCCACGGAAAATGCATCAGGAGAGGGTACACTAATTTACTTCGAACAGACAAACCACTTTGACATTTCTGTTTGTTCACGAAAATCGTTTGAATTGTGTTCATTTTTTAATTTAAAAATAATGTGTTTCTACTAACACCATTTGAAACTATGTTAAAATCTCTTTAATACTCACTATTAATCCACTCATTAAAATGTGACTTTATTCAGTAATTTGAATAAAATACTGGAGATAAATATGAATATGAAATAATAATATTCATATTCATATTTATCTTTGTATCTGGTATCTTTATAGTAAAGGACTTATATTTTTTTCCACCTTTTTTTCTTTTTTCAGTCAGTCTGAAAATGGGTTTCTGCTGGCGTTACAATTTCGACATTTTTTTTATCTTGGAAGCTTGATTTCTAATTGAAAAGAGAAGATAGTAATCCTAGATCGATTAGCGATTGTGAGAAATTAACATAAAACTGAGTGTAAGAAGTGTTCCACTTACGAGTAGAGGAAGTTGTTATCCGAATCAAAGAAATGCGGGTAATTAAGGTGCGATCGACTTTTGGTGACGAGTGAACGGCAGGCTTGAACCTTATTGGCAATGAACGAATGAAAGTGAATGGGTCATTTTTGCCCCAGGCGGAACTCACGGTTTACTTGTATATGAATTAGTCGTTTAAATCAAGTCGAACGAAAAAGTTGATTTTTATTATTAATAAAAGCTAAGAAAAAAGCAACCTGTTCTGTTTTCGACAAAATCTGCCAATTTAAATTTCAAATTTCGCGCCAAAATTAACAACCTCGTAATTTATACAATTCTACTTACAAACAGGTTTATTTGCATCACTGTTAAAATTGACAAATTATCATTAAAAATGAAAAAAATGAAATTTGTAATTAAATTTCTCGAAAAATTTGATAAGATTTGTATACTAATAATAATATTAACATATTTATATGTAAACTTCGTACTATTTTACAATTCATTAATCCCATTTCAAGTCATTAGTTTTTTCATTATTCATTAAATCAGCATTTTTATGATTTAAAAAAATGTGAATCGTTTACTTCTTTATTTGTTTTAAAAACTAATAACTTTGACCTCAATCAAATATTCCGTTCGCCTATTTCCAAAACTTTTCTTCCATTTTGACAACTCGCCAAATCGCTTTACAGGCAATTTACACGATTTTGCAAAAACGTCTTCGTGACCGCGAAACCCGAAAAAAAGGCGCCGTTAAAACTGAAGTAACTGGAGGAGTCCAATTAAACCGTCGAGCGGTCGTTCCGTTGAAAATCATATTTCGCCATTGAGCGAAGATCGCGTAGGCCGATAGCCGTCAGGCGCTACGTAATCGCGGCGCAACTTTCGAGCATCAACCGGCGCGAGATCGTACGAAAGCTCGCGCACGAAATGCACCGCCGACGCGACCTATCCTTATCTCGATGACTTATTGTTCGGTGTCATGATTGAGGCCCGATGGATGATCGTTTCAAAACAACGGCCGGGAAATGAGCGTCGCTTTTCGAGTCTTCGAAAGTTGCATAATTGTTTCGTACGAGTAAGACTGTGCAGAAAATCGGGGCTAATCGGTGAAGATTTTTTTTCGGAAATTGATGTTTTAGGGGCAAAAGGCTATTTTGTAGAAAAATAGTGGTTGGGAAGATTCAATGATTGGGAATTAGACTTTTTTTTCGAAATTATTGAGGAATTCGAGAAAATTAAAAGTAAATGAGTAATTTGACAATTTTCTGATTTTGACTATTTCAGTCGAAGTAAATTTCCATTCTCTGTCCAATTTTCTGTCGAGTCAAAAAATTATACTGCAATTTTTTATGTTTATTTTAAATTTAATGACAACATTAATTTAAAATTAAAATGTTTATTTAGTTTTTATAATATGAACGTAAGTTTTATACTATTTTCGTTCATAAATGAAATTTTAATTAAAATTTCAACTAGAATTTTAATTTATATTTGCAATTTCATTTCTATATCAATTTACTTTGTTAATTAAATTTCTATGCCAATTTTTATTTCAATTTGAATTGTAATTGCAATTGCCATTTTGATTATACTATTAAATTTCAATTTTAAACTATTTTTATTTTAATTAGTTTACAAACTCGTATCTCCACACAGAAGTCAAACCGCAGTTTCGAATTTCGGCTCAACATCATTAGAAACGAAAGTACAGAGAGCGACATCTATAGCATTAACGTCGAGTTCCCACAATATATTTTATCCGCGACATACCGGCTGTCCAATTTACCCTGTTTGCCAATTAACCTCACTCTCCCCCACTTTCCCTATTAATTACCTCATTTCAAATCAACTTTTTAATTTCAGAAAATTTGCTTTTGATTTTACAGTGAAATTTTTCAATTTTGCATATTTTATGTATATTTACGTAAAATATTAATATTTTTAGTATATTTACTGGGTAATTATACTACAGAATTCGTTTTTCATCGTGCATTTGTCTGTCGCCATGCAGGGGCGTAAATTGCGCAAAACTCGAAAAGCTGCTGAAGCAATTAAGCCGGCTTTGAGTTTCAATTATGAAGTGCGCCGGTATCGATGGAGCATAAAGGGTCGTAAATCTCGCGAGCACAATTCGCATTACACAATGCCGGTAACATTGAAAATATTTCATAATAAGCGCAAGCGTCTGTTGCAACTTGCACTGATGCAATCTAATTAACAGCTTCGCTAAGTCCACGTGAAACTTTTGCGTCGGATCCGCGCCGGGGGAACGAACGGCGATCGAGCGTAATCGAATTCGTAATCACGAACCTCGGGGTGTTTCTCGGATTTTCCCACTGTTCCGTTCATTTTTCCGTCCCTTTTGAGCAAATTCGATTCGATCGGATTGGCCGATTATAAATTCATACATAAAATTAACTTTATTAATGAAAATTGCACAAATCTGATCCAACAAGTTTAGTTAAAAAAATACAAAATCTTAGATTTTTTTTTATTACAAAAAAGTTAAAATTGTTTTTTTTTAATAAAAAAATGAATTTTGTATTAACCTTACTAACAAAGCATACTTACATATACATCTCTCTTAAATACACATTTACAAATTATCAATTTTGAATTCTATTTTAATATTAAAAATTTTTTATTTCTTACTCATTTTAACTTTCTTACTACAATTTAACTTCATTAAATAAAATAAAAAAAGCTTAATATAAACACATAACTGATTACAATCGTTAACAAAATTAAGTCCTCGCAACAGTCCCCTAAATTTGTCAAAAATGCCTATTCGACTTCCCTAAAGTACCTCCTTAATAAGGCTCAACCGGCTAAAGTGATCGATACTCAAAGTCACGCGAATGCTCAAACGAACGAAAAATGGAACTGCGCGCGCGGTATTTTTAGCGGGATAAAAAGTATTTGGATGTACTCCAAGCATGGAGGCTGCACTATTGATCATGCGATTACGTCCGATGGTTGAAATTGTAATGGAAATTACTTCGACTGAAATAGTCATTGCGGCGCGTTCGCGCGACTGAAATACCGTTTCGTCGACGCGCGGTTAATATTTGAACCGGGCGATTATACTCGACTCGTGTTCGCGACAAGTGTTTCAACTTGGGCCGGATTAAGCAATTAAAAATACATTTCTCGCGGATTAACATTTCAGATGTCGAATGCATCGACCGAGTCGGACGATTTTCGGATTGAAATAACAAATGAAAATGAGCCTCGGTTAAAAATTTATCAGGCGGATTGTAGCGAAAATGAAGTTATTTATAAATAAAGCTAAATTAAAGCCCTCGAACTATCCTTAAAATGATTCATATAAGATATCATCTTGAATTTCATTGGAAGCAATTTTGAAGTAAATATGAATTAGATTCAAATTTTATATAAATTGTATGTGAATTTATTTTTTATAGTTTATGGAAGTTCAAATAAAGTCGACTTGAAACCATTCAGTATTAAATTATTTAAGGACTTATGCTGTTTACATTAATTATTTGAAACAAATAATGAATATAAATTAATTCAAATGAATTCGTTTCACAAATATGATTTTCCGGACCATTTTTTATTGTTATGAGTCATTATAAATGTTAAACCAAATTTGACATACAAAAATATGAAATATACAAAAAATATTTTATGATATTAAAAAAAATGTTTATATATAGTTTGTATATATCGATTTATGCCATACACAAAAGAATACATAAATCTGCTGTTCTCGATGACGAAATAGTATTCCTTCCCTATTATATTTCTCTTCCATCCTTTAAATACAGCCCCATCAAGACTACATGCCTATCTTTCTATCCTTGTCTCTCTCCCTCTCTCTCTTTCTTGAAGGAGTAACATTGTCGAAACCTCAACTCAAACAGAACTTCATTTCTTTATCGAAGAAACACTCCGTGTCGTGTTTCCCTCCTGTCCCGTGAACTTTGTCATAAACAGAGTGTTGCACAAGGCAATAAACCAGGCAACATTGTCCAGCGCTGTTTAGAAACTGTCCGCAGAGCGGATCGAAAAAATGCCCCGGTAACTTTAGTCTCGTCGAACGTAAAATTTCCAGGATACTGTTACTCGTACACACACTATCGTCACGCCGCAACCTAAAACATCATCTCAGTTACATAACAGCTGATCAACAAACATCGCGAATAATCGAAGTTGCGCCAGTTAAACATTGAAACATCAATGTTGTCGCTGAAAGTGTGACAATTTGCTGTTCGTCTTTCAACAAAGAAATTGGATAATAAAGATGTAAATATATGTTTTTAGTAAAAATTATTGTTAAAAATTTTTTTATTTTATTTAAACTAGGCAATATTTTTTCCAATACTTCAATAAAATTGGACAAAATAAGTAATACATTTAAAAAAATCTGTCCAATTAATTAAAATGGGACAAAAATATGTAACCAATTTTAAATAAAATTGACCAAAAAATATTTCCAATTTTTCAATAAAGGTGGAGCAAGTTGTATATCAACTTTCTTTTTAGTTTGTGAAAGTCAATGAGTTATTTTATAATAATCATTATGACTGTGAAAAAATTGGTAAGAACTTAGATAACATTATCGCAAGATAACTATGTTTTTGTAAACATATAAACTCAAATAACCGAGTTTCAAGGTAGTCAACCTTTCGGAAACAACAGCCTCAAATATTTCCCAGTTTGCCCAACAGATTGTCCAAGCTTAATTAAAATTTGCGGACTCAGCAATATCACCTTAAAGGTGTATGCCCGATATGAAATCAGCTGACTCTGAGGACCAAACAAACCTAAACACAACAAAGTGAAATGCCACTGAATTGGCGATGCTTTACAGTTTTTCATAGAAAGTTCAGAGGGGGCATTTTGTCATCGATTTGTCAAATTATGCAGTTTCCTCACTTTTCCCCGATTACACAAGAGTTCTTGTATTACACGTGACTGAATAAAAAGCTGATTTTTTATGTAATATCGACAAGATGTAATCGTGTGTAATAGGAAAATTAATTACCAGGCTACTGGTTTGGGAAATGACTGAGATATGAGGGATTATGTGGCAATGGAAGGATTGAACCAAAAGAGATAGCAAAGTTCGGTTTCAATGCATCAGGCAAGGAAAGCCTTAAAGGAGTAGAAATTAGGAACATCAATTAAAATATTGAGTGAAATGATGTCTATTAGCATTTAAGATTCTGATTGACTCGGTGAATCACGATTATATAATGATTCATGCGAAGTCTTTGTCAGCATTGTGAAACAAGTTAGATTGCAATTATATGTTTGTATATTTTACTATAATTAGGTGTAATATTCTGCTGCAACAATATTGAAAATGTGTAATGCAATGGCTTTCCTCTTATGGCAATATTCCACAATTTTTCAGCAATCAATTTAATTGATTTCAGTGAATTCTTTCAGCAATCATTTTTTTACTTTTCCCTCCTATTTATTTTATGTAAACATTGGAATTTTATATAATGCAAAGTATTGAACGAAATCGTTCTGTCCTCTGGCATAGATTCAAGCCTCTGATTCAATGTCAAATGAAGTTTATCAAATACGTAATGTTTGTGAAAAGTTCAGATAAGCCCAAGTCAAGAACTGAAAATTACAGAAAATTGTCAATAATACATTTTCCCCTTCACTTGGCAAATAAGAAAATAAAATAAACTTGTTCAATGTTTAAATAATAAAAAATTGAAATATTTTTAATGTTATTGTTTTTTAAGTTTGCAAACAACATTCCACGATTTTTCCTCAACTTCCGCCAGCTTTCCAGCTGTTGATCACTCTTCTTGGATTACAGATTATTCTTATCGCAAGCGTCCTTGCTAATCTGAATTTTTAGTCACTCTAATCGAGATTAAACAACAATATTGATTAGCCTTCGCAAATAATTAATAACATGATTGCGATTTCTAAATGATTTAACACATTCGCTACCAGTGATAAGCTTAATTAATCAAATCTCTGTGATAATTTATTGCTGTCATTGGAAATACCTTCGATACTTCTCCGCAAAAAATATTTCAAAGAGACGAACAGGAATGAAGTCCGCAATGAAAAGACTTCAAATGTATATTTTCTCTCTTAATTCCATCCTATTCTATTCTATTCTATTCCAAATCTGGAATTCATTTCTATTCCTTCCAATGAAACATTTATGAAGAATTCTAAACTCTGAGGAAGAACGTAGATTGTTGTTTTTTTTGTTCTTCGATCTTTTATTCAGAATTATTCATCGTCAGAATTAACAAATTCCCACCGAACCGACTAAAAAGTGCGACGAAGTCTTAACGATACAATTGCGCCTACTTTGAACGACTTCCTCCTGTGTTTTTTATCAACGTAATTACCTGCAATATTACACCACACACTTGACAATTCCTGAAAACTTTGTATCGCGCGTTTTAAAGCCTCGTGACTCACTCAGTTAATAACTTTCCACGAATTTCCTCGCAGATGGCACGTTTCGCCGTTCCAATAGCTTGCGATCCCTATTATCAAAACTGTTTGCTCCAGGGCCTTATCAATTAATGAATCGTCGCTAGGCTTGTTTGATACCATCGACAATATGACGAATATTTACCTGGAACCAAAAAAATGAGAAATTAGTATATCTGATGATTAGTTTTGAGTTAAAATTAAAAATGGCTTCGATTTTCCTAAAAAATCAAAGACAAATAAAAAAATAAAACAAAAGAAAGATGAATAAAAAATAGATTCAACATTGCAATTAAAAACATTCTATTTTCTCTGCAGGAATCAGTGACAAAAAACAAAAGAAAACAAAACTGAAACAAAAGAAATCAAAACAATGTTTTTCCAAGAATCATCTCAGTCCTTAGATCTCAAAAAGGAGCATTTTTGTTTACACGTCGCCACCTCACAACGCACTTGACCTTAATCTTGTTTCCAAACAGCCTAAAAATACCACCTAACCCTCAAATTCCAATTACTCATCCCCAAGCACCCTCCTTACTTATGTGCAAGATTTGGTTTTCGGTTAGGAATTCTTGTGTGAATGTATCTCAGTTGCTACATTGTTAATCCGATGAATCAATTTCATAAGTGATATGTGATTTTTGAAGTCTTACATGATTTTGTATGAATATTTCCTTTATAAAAAAATTAATCAAACAGTTTTTTTAACAAAAGTTGCATCAAATTTGATGTAGATTGAAAAAAAATGAGAAGGAATAATTGCTTAGAATTTTGGTGACTTTCACAGTGGATTTATGGCAACTTTGTACCTTATTTTCTCGGCAACGGTACTGTGAAAGTTAAGTCAAATTTTTGGAAATTATTCTTAGATATTTTTACTTTGAGTATTAAAATATCAAGTACATTTTTTCATTATTTTAAACTCAAGAGTCACTAATTTAATAAAAAATTGGAGTGGAAATGTATTGTTATAGAACACTTTTATGGAGACATATTCAAATTATCAGGGTTTTTTTCTGAACACATTTGAAAATGCAAGAAATATTTAACTGTAGAATTTCTTAAGCCAATATTTTTGTTTAAGGACTTGTATGATATATTATTTTAATATACATTTAAACTCACTAAGTTATTAATGCCGTACATAGATAATTTTAATGTAAAATGTTATTTTTTTCGTTGAAAGCAATTTACCACCTAATATTATAAAAATGTCAAATAGTATAACAACAAGACACTATTTGACTAAACATAAAAGAATTTGACATAATATGAGATGGTGAATCATAATCATTCAAATTTGGTAAGAAACATAATAATCTTAGTCAAACTAATTTATATACTTAATTTCAAGTCCAAGAGTAAAAATTAAGACAAGCAACTTTAACTAAAATCATGATTTTATTTAGTTCAAAATTTTAGATTTTATTTGGTAAATAAATGAATTAATTAATAAAATATTCCTGGACTTACAAGAAAACAAGTAAGGAATAATTTCCCAAAATTTGGTTTAGCTCAACAAAACCATGTTTCTACAAAATTAATTTTGAAATAGTCATAAGAAGGCATGTATATACCAAAATAAACTATTCTCCTTTGATTAAAAAAAATACAGAACATTTGAACTAACAAATTTCAAGGAATTGTTCCTCATCACAAGTTGTAAGCTGGCATAAAATTTGAGCTCACTGACATTTCTTTTGAAAAATAAGCCAGCCTTCTCAAGCTGACTCATCAGACACAAGTTACTAAAATAGTGTATTTAATTATTTCGTTAAAAATTTGTGATAAGATCAATCAATTTTCTCTCCATGGAAGAACATTGTGAAATACACAGAAATATCTGTTTAAAAAGGTTGTTTCACATTTTTGAAGTGAAATCACAAAAAACACACTTTTGTTGATAGCAGACTATAAAAATTGATTTGTTTACAAAATCAAATTTCCCCATACAAAAATTGCATGATCTTCTTGCAAATATTAATAACATTAATGAAAAGGTCACTAACTCCATGACTATCACTGACATATTGGCAAAACAGTAGTTTACAGACAACCAATTCAAAATTGTTCCAAACTAACTAACCGAAAATGACACTTTACTCCTTCAAGTTGAAATAATTAAAATACTAAAAAAAACTTCAACCTCTTAGACTTTAGTCCTACAGTTACTAGAATCCAAAATTGCCCATAGAATCCAAAATTGTTTAATGAATTTGACACCCCAAAACAATAACATGATAACTCATATGACACTTTTCTTCTTAGTAACCTCTGATAAGTTTTCACACTTTTTAAAACAATAACATTCATTGGTGGTTTACCTTTTTAATTCAATTTAAAAAAATATAAAAAAAATACAACAGAAATTAAAATGCGATACATAATTTCTTACGAATCTTTTTACAAGTGTCAAAAATGATCTTAGGTTACCAGTAAAAAAGTGATATTTGCGTGACGTTGTTATTCTTTTGAGGTGTCGAATTGCCCCTCAGTGCAGTACCTCATTGAAGGCCATCTTCTTCGCTACGCTTCCGGGCTCGCGGCTGCTCGCAGCGCCCCCCTGTCCCACCGCTGCGGGGGTCGTCGACGTCGGGAAGGCGGACTAGTCGCGCAGCTGGTGCATCGGCCACGGCGACAGCAGCGACACCAGGACGCCTGCCAGTCTCCCGCGAGACTCATGCGTCAGTCACCTTGACCCCCGCGCCACGACGGAGCAGCGACGCCCTCTCGAAAGTCGACGCGGACCTCGGACGCGGCGAGGGCATTCCTCAGGTGGCCCCCCCCGCTCGCGCGGCGCCCCCTGGCGGCGAGAACCGACGCGCCGTCTCCCCGTCTGTTTTGTTTTGCGGTCGGCGGCGCCGCGGCTCCTGGGAATTCGGCACTGCGAGGCGCGGCGAGGAGGATCGCGACTGCGGCGGCTACGCGGCGCTGCAGAGGGCGTCGGGCTCGAGCTCCGCGTATTTACGTGCACCGCAGCTCCGTCCGCAAACACACGGCCGCCATTTTGATTTTCGCGTTCGGACCGCGGCACGGCGCATCCGAGCGGACGGCTCTGCGCAGACGTCGCGCGGCGCCCAGCTGAGCGCCGCCGGCTGCTAGCGTGGTGGTTCGCGGGGGCGCCGCGGGTGGCGCCACCGGGCGGGAGGTTGCGATTTAGGAGATGTGGGGCAGGTTTTGGGAAGGAAGATTGAGATGACACATCTCGCATGAAATTTCAAGTGTTCTCATATGTGAAATAGTGTCAATTGACATGAATTCTCGTATGAGATGTTAGATTAAAAATCTTTTGAGATTCTAAATGAAGAATCATATGAGAACTCGTATGAGATTACGCTTGAGATCTCATATGACAAATCTTTTGGGATCCCAAATAAGAAATCAGGAAATCTCGCATCTCATATAAGTTCTCATCATATGTAAAATTGACATGATTTTTCATATGAGCTGTCACACAGAAAATCGCTTGAGATTTCATATGATCAATCATTTGAGATTCCAAATCAGAAATCATATGAGATCTTACAACGCATATGAGTCCTCTTAAATAAGAAATCATGTCAACATCGCATATGAAAGTTCATATGATATTTTTCATAGGGACTAATTTTTCAACATTAAAAATTATACATTTGGTATATAATTGCAAAAGATTACACAACATATTTTATTGTATTTTACATAAAAGTAAATTGAGCAATTATTTATTATTACATTTTAATACGAAAAATTGATATAAATTTCAACGTTAAATTGATCTTTTGCTTGAGATGGGATATGATATGTAAAATGACGTTAGAAATCCATAGACGGTACATGAAATTTCAGGTATTTCTATACAATGTATACATTTTTATAAATAAACGTTTCACAGACTTATAAACAAAAACATATGGAATTCTGCCTATAGATTTCCTTTTGCAATCCCCTTATAAATCCGGTAAAGAAAGTTTCCTTTATAAATCTCTAAGATCGTCAAACCAGAACTTGCACTTTTTACTGCTTACAATTTTTTTTTAGAGAGCATTTTTAAAATACTTACATTTCTCGCTTAATAGTAACTCATGTCCACATACACCTCACTGTGCAACAGTTTTTTTTACATATAAAAACATTTTTATCACTTTCAGCGATTAATTCACTTTCATTTTCCTTTCAAAACATACCTCCGATCCGATCGATCCGATACCTCCTCTTTATCCCCGAAAACACTCCGTCTTCTTTATCGACAGTCGGTCACTTTCACATTTCTCCAGTATTTCGAAAAATCCTACCAACAAACCACTTCCTATTTACTCTCTCCTTTTCTTCTAGAAAATTGTCTCTCAATATTCAAAATAATATTAAATTTGAAATTATTCATATTTTACAAACTACTATTTTTTAACATTAAATCCAATAAAAAACAATATCTCATTTAATACTAATTTCTGCAAATACCAATCGTGATATGATAAAACACTCATAACATTTAATATTTCATAAACCTAACATGAATTTTAATACGAATTATATTTCCTTAATTTGACAGTGAACTGACAGTAGTTTGACACTTTGACGTGTAAACTAGCTACGGCCCTGGCCAGCGCCAATGGCAAATGCCGGATGAAAATGGGCGCCTAGTGTACGAATTTTTGGTCGCCAAAGCCGCGCAATTTGTCAGAGTGACGGGATGATGTGATCGCTCCCGTCTGCGTCCCGTTTCGCCGCATTTCGACTTGTCACGCATCCCCGCGGACCCGATGCTCGCGCGCCGCGACTGATCGCCCGATCGCGGTTATCTCGCTGGCATTATTATTATATTATTGTCCCGTGCTCGCAACCGCGGCAAAAGCGTCACGTTGGCACGTGCGCGAGCCGAAATCCCGGAGTCCCGTCATACATTACAGTAAACACGCGGTCCTCATAGACACGGAACAACAATGGTGAGTGCGTCGACGGCGGGGTGCAAAACCGCGGTTGGAGGTTATTCGCATATTTACAAATCAACAGTGGCGCGGATCGCCGATTTTCGGGGTCTGAATACAAAATCCGCCACGAGTCGATTTTTTTATTTACTTCGGGGAAATGCTTTGGATGTGTGTTGTCGATTTGTTTGTTTACTTCGCGATTGGGGTTCCGGGAAGAGTGTTTATTTTTGGGGATTGTTGTGGGAGACAATATGTTAAGGGAGGAGTTTAGAAAATAAGGGTGTTGCTGAAGTGTTTTTTATTGTTTGTTTATGTTTTACGAATGTGTTTATTTACTGTGAACTAAGAAAGTTTTCTCATTGTAAGATCAGTGTTTCCAGGAAAGTGTGTCCCTTGAATTGGAAGTTTTTTCAAAATACTGGGAATTAGAAAATAAATAACGTACTTTTTTATCGTATGAAGATTTTGAAGAAATTGTGGAGGTTCTGAGTTTTTGTTATTGTGAAAAGAGGTTTAACCAATACGGTTTTTTTATTTTAAGTTTGCTTTGTTGAATTTGTTAAAACCAATATCTGTTGTGAAGTGATTGAAATCAATAAGCTGCAGGTAAATTTGTAAAACAAAGAGATTTTAAATATGTTGTATTTGAGATTATTTTGAAAGAAATGTTTCAGTTTTTATTTGTTTACTGATTATAACATTACTACCATTCTTTCACAATGTATTGGTGATATATTTGAAATGCAACAACTACACCTGTTCATTTTTATCAAGGTTAAAGTATCTGTTCATTGTTATATATTATAAATATATTTCAGATATATTTGCATTATATTTTCACCTATTCAATGTCAATGTAAATTTATTTTATTGTCAATAAATGTTTTTTCTTAAGGACAAAAATAGATTTGCTCTTTGTTATGTAATATACATGTATTTGTTGAATAGAAATAAACATGAATCTAATGACCTTTATTATGTTATGTTGCAGAAGTTCATTTTTATACTTTTGTATCTACTCATTGTAAATACTAGTCCAATCTTAACGGAGAAGAAGGCGAATAAGTATGTTACTACACTCATTAATGCAAAATGGCAGGATACGCCAATCGTCCTGGAAGCAGCCGAATACCTCAATGACGAAAACTCCAATTATTTTTGGAATTTTATTGATCATGTGTCCAGCAGGACGGCAGATTTTATAAATTGTGGTAAGTTGAGAATATTATTAAATTGACTTAATTTTTTTAAAATCTTACTTAATTTTAATATAACACTTAAAATTATTATACAAAAAAAATTAATAGTATTGTTATTTTTGTTTACAATATTCTTAACAATAATAATAATAATTTTACAATTATTTTAAATTAAAAGTTAAATAAATATATGTTTAATTTAAAATAATTCTTAAATAATTTTGTTATTAGTTTCAGCAAAGCAGCATTATGACTTGGTGCTGGACACTGTTAAAAAATTCTTGTCCCCATCTGAAATGTCGATGCTAAAACTGGGACTCTCCTTGCGAATTTATTCAGCAAGGATCGAGATGTTTGCTCAAATGGCTCTGAATAGACGGAGTCCCAACATGAACTGTGACAATTTCATGGACATCGGCGGTCATGTCACCTGCAACCTGGAGGACTTAGATAAATTAATTAGTCAAGTATGTTACTGAAATAGAATTATTATCAAATAATGTTTTATTCAGTTTAATATTTAGTTATTGAATCATAATCTTTTTTTAGGAAACCTGGAAACAAATAGACACATACAGTATAGACCATTTTTATCTTGGAAAGCAAAGCACAAATAAAACGATCATTCTTTATGGACAAATTGGAACTGCAGGATTTGTCGGGGTGCATGATAGACTCAAATCTATTGTTGAAAATAACAAGATCAATTACGTTCTCCGGCACTATGTGAAAGTATGTCTTTATTTAAAAAAAGTAAACTTTTTAACTTAAAAATTTTAATTTAAACTAACAAAATTGGAAAAGTAACTTAAATAAAAATAAAAATGTTAATTAAACACATTTTTTGTTAAAATTTATATTTTCTAAATAAATGTATTTCATCAGTAATGGAAATTACAAACAATTTTTTTAAATTGAAGTAATTTTCTTTTAATTAAAAATGATTATCTTTTAATTAAAAAAGTTCTCTTCATGCAAATTTACATTTCCTAAAAAATGTATTTCATTAGGATCGGCCTAACAAAAAATTACGTCTGTCCGGTTATGGTGTGGAACTCCAAATGAAATCCACCGAGTACAAAGCTACCGACGATTCTGACATCAAAGAGAAGAATGCCAAGTCAAGTGAATCTGATGAAGATGAGAGCATGAATGAAATCGAGGGCATTAATTTCGCCACTTTGAAGTAAGGGTCCCTGAATGCCACCTTAATCATTCCCAAAAGAATGTCAGAAGTAATTGTAAATGTTTGTTGCAGGGAATTGTATCCAGACAAACACGAGGAGCTCGACAAACTTCAGACCCACCTCTTGGAAACTAGTCAAGAAATCGGTGCCCTTAAGGTCTGGCAATTCCAAGAACTGAGCCATCAAGCTGCTGAACGAATCATGAATTCTCCTGGAGATGACGCTTTGCAAGTTTTGATAGATATTGCGCAAAATTTCCCTATGCAGGTATACAAATTTTAGAGTGATATAAAGAAATTGGGAAATAATGGGGAATTTCGTTCCCAGACCGGAAAGTTTGAATGATTCCAATGTTTCGTCTACAAAATTACTTTTACGAGTTGAATGCTACTATGATTTGCAGGAAGTTTAAAACATTAAATTTTTTTCAGGCTAAATCTCTCATCAAGACAAAAGTCCGAAGTGAAATGAAAACAGAAATGAAACAAAACCAGGAAATATTTTTGTCTCGACTGAACATCCAACCAACAGACACTGCCTTGTTCGTCAACGGACTCTACTTTGACCTCGAAACCATCGACGTTCTCACATTATTAGAGAGTTTGCGATCGGAATTGCGAGTTATGGAGTCGTTGCATAAAATTGGTACTCGGATTCATCACAGAAAATCTACCATTTCTTCACTGTGCTCCATTAAAAATTATTCATTCTAATTCATTGATAGAAAAAAAATCATTATTTGCTTGTTTGACTATCGTTTTTCAACAAACGTTTATTTCATTTCTCTTCCCAATAATAAATATATGTTTTTCTGACATAAATATCAATTTTCACAGGATTCGGCAACAAGTTGATGTCAAAGCTCTTATCTCTGGATTTGTCTGGCAATATGGACAACTCTGAATTCGCCATAGACATAAGGGACTCCGCAATCGTCTGGGTGAACGACATCGAGAACGACTCGCGTTACAGCAGATGGCTGCCATCATTGTCAGAGTTGCTTCTGCCAACGTTTCCTGGGATGCTTCGGCACATCCGTCGCAACCTTTACAACTTGGTGAAAAATTTCCCCATAAATCAATACAAGTCCAAAATTCTTTAACGAACTTTTTCTTACTTTTACTGCACTTGTTTCAGGTCCTGATCCTTGATCCTCTCAGCAAAGATTCGACACCCTTATTGGTCCTCGCGAAGTCCTTGTACGAACACTCAACACCTCTGAGAATTGGTTTCGTTTTCGTTATGAATTCGGACAAAAATGCAAATGGTCTCACAGATCCCAGTGTGGCGGTTAACAATGCTTATCATTATTTTATGGAAACCAAAGGTGCTCGAGAAGCACTCAACTTTTTAGTTAAGGTAACTTAACATTAAAGATTTCACAAAATGGGTCTAAAGGAAGAAAAAAAATATTTTCCACATTCGGATCACAAAATAAACTTTTAAATTTTGCTTTTTGCCATAAAAATCTCACTCTGGTCAGTTAATTCAAAAATATCTGATTTTTTTCAGTTACCCAGTTACGTGGATTTCCAATCAGTGGACATAAGCGACATAAAGAAAGCCATAAAGAGTCGCGACTCGAATGCCAACGTCGATTACATCCTCGGGGATGAATCCGAGTACGACATTGGTCGAATGTTGGCCAGTGATTTCGTCAAACGTACCGGATTCAATAAATTCCCACAGGCGCTGCTGAACGGCATACCACTTTCCTCGAGTCAGTTGAATGCTCAATTTTTCGAAGAAGCTGTATTGACGACAATCATGCAACAAACTCCAGCCATCCAGAAGGCGGTTTACAGAGGAGAAGTGACTGATGGGGACGATATAGTGGATTATTTGATGAACCAACCTAATGTTATGCCTAGGTGTTTATTAAATATAAGCAAAAATAATTATTTTTAAAATGGAATAGATTTTAATAAAATAATTGATTTTACTAAATTCTAAAAATCAATTATTTCTAAAATTAAAGAACTGCAACATTTTTAGTCGTTTTCTATCTCAATTCCAATTTAATCGGTCCAAATAAATAGAATTTATCAAATTCCAGATTAAACGAACGAATTCTCAAAGTTGAAAAGAATCACTGGTTGAATTTAATCGGCGCAACTTCTGTAGAAAATGAACCTCAGTACCAAAAGTGGAGCTCGCAAGATACAGCGAATTGGCTAATGGAAAAAATGAAATACATGTACGAAAATGACAAGAGACACGTGTATAACATTTGGGTAGTTGCTGATCTTCAGACAGAGTCTGGACGAGCCATTTTGAAGGAAGCTTTGACATATTTGGTACGACGATAGATTCACATTTGTAACATATCGAAAATTTGGTTTATTTGACATACTTTATTTTCCCTTTGTATTTTTTTCTAACAGGAGTCAAATTCCATCGCCAAAGCCACATTGATTGTAAATAGCGACGAAGAGAATGAAGAGGCAGACATTTCTAAATTGAATATCAACGAAATGGCTTTGATGCTGCTGAATCTGTTGCCTCGGGAGAAAGCTTTGGGACATATGAAAAATTTGCTTGAGAAGGAAACCTGCGACATTGCTGGTGTACTGAAAGATCTGGATATTTCAGTGGAGGTAGAATGAAACGATTCAAGCTGGAAATAATTGTATAAGTAAAACAATTTAACAGGTTTTAATGAACTGTTGTTTTTAGAGTGAGGAAATGAAGAAACGTCTCGAGGAGCAGAAGATGCTTATCAAAGTTCAGAGGCACTATGTGAAGACTGCTTTGAATTTGGATGCGGGAATAAGAGCAGTAGTATGCAATGGTCGAGTTGTTGGACCATTGAACGAAGATGAAGAATTTATGAGCGATGATTTCGAGCTTCTGCAAAGGTTCAGCGAAAGCACATATGGCAATAAGCTGTTCAATGCTTTGGTGAAAAAACAGTTATTCAAAGATGACGATTATGGTAAAAACCATTTTGTTTATATAATTGACAATTTCAATAGTTGTGGTTTAACTGAAATGAGTTTTTAATTCTAATACTGATCTTAAAACAGTATTAATATATCATTCTTTGTTTACTTAGAGTCGAATGAAGTCACAGACGACATGATCATGAAAATTGCATCCTTGCTGGTACCTCGTCCCCAATCTCGTAGTCGATTTGAAATAAAATATTCAAACGACGAGCACAGGTGAAATTATAAAAGACAAATTCAATAAACTAATTTGTCACAACCATTGACAAGGCCCCCAACTCATAAAATCAAATTTTTTTAGTGTCATTAAAATTCCGGCAGCAAAGCCAGACGACGTTGCGTTCAACTTCGTGGCTATCGTCGATCCAGTTTCAAGAGGGGCCCAGAAATTAGGCCCAATTTTGAAAGTACTGCAGCAATCGCTGAATTGCGACATCAAAGTCTTTTTAAATTGCTTAGACAAGAATAGTGATATGCCACTCAAGAGGTACTTTTATTATAATTTAATTCCTCAACAGAACAAAACATTTTTTAAATGCTTTAAGGTTTTCGTTTCGTTGGGGTTGGTTTTTAACTGTATCAGAGAGTTTTCCCTGTTGTATATTTTTCACTTGTGGAATAATATATTATTTTTTAGCTTCTACCGCTTTGTAATGGAACCCGAATTACAATTCAACGCCGAAGGTGATATAGTCGGTGCTTCAGCCAAATTCACCAAATTGCCAACCTCATCTTTACTCACGCAGAATATGCACACTCCTGAAAACTGGCTCGTGGAAGTCGTCAAGAGTGTTTATGACTTGGACAATATCAAGCTGGACAATGTTGCAATGGGCGTCCATAGGTATAACAATCTAAATCTGCAATTTTACGACTGATAATGTTGAGGCCAATCTAGGTGATTTATATGAATCAGAAAATGAGTTTTTTTGCCAATAATTGACGATTTTTTAAAAGAATGCTGATTAATCATTTCAGGTGCTTCCAATGTTAAAATTTAGTTTAAGGGGAGAATCTGATATGAAATATACCTTTGTGGGTCCAAGTTTAAAGTGTAGACAATAAATTTTGGTTATCAACGTTTTTACTAATATTTTGTTTAAATAATACTATTTGTGCCACTTAAAATTATGTAATTATTCTTCATTCAATAAAAAATTGGGTAGTTTTAATAAAGTAATTAAACTAAATTGAATTATGCAACGAAGAAAAAATTTCTTGAGTCACACTGTTTTTGAAAAATGAATACAAAATTACAAAAACAAATGTCGCTTTCAAAACAATGACAATTATACGATTTAAAGTGACATTATCAGTTTTACATTATAAAAAATTTTTTTAATTAAAAAAAATTAGTTAAACCATAGAACGATTGTTAATTAATAATTTATAATCTCTTTAGACTGGGTCCCACGAATGTACATTTTACTGCCAGTTTTGAAAAATCAGTTTTTTTTACCAAAAATGTGTAGTAATACCATCCGAGCTTCTCATGACGAGAATTATACTTTAGAACTCGTTGGCTTGTATCTCCGATATGGTCTAGTGGCTAGGATACCTGGCTCTCACCCAGGAGGCTCGGGTTCGATTCCCGGTATCGGAATTTTT
>JABFPB010001885.1:0-22722 GCA_022817645.1 Ceratoteleas bidentatus
TAATTGACTTATTAATATCAACCTTTAAAATTCTGACAAGCCCCTACGTAATAATTCCTGAACCCCTAATCACACCCAACCCTCCATCTGCCTCCAGGTTACAACGCCTCCGTCAGCGGTCCCAGATCGCGACCCACGAGGAGCTCTCCGGTCCCGTCGAAGTCAACCCCGAGTTCCTCGCCGCGCTTCCGCCCTCCATCCAGGAAGAAGTCCTCGCCCAGCAGCGTCTGGAGCAGCAGCGCCACGCGGCCGCCTCCGCTAACCCCGAAGACCCCGTCGACGCCGCGGCCTTCTTCCAGAACCTCCAACCCTCCCTCCGCCAGGCGATCCTCACCGACATGGAGGAGTCGCAGATCTCCGTGCTGCCGCCCGAGCTCGCTCAAGAAGCCCACAACCTGCGCCGCGAGTGGGAGGCTCGCAACCGACACCTCATGCAGGAGCGGTTCCTCACGCACGTCGGCCACGGCAACACCGCGCTCTCCAACATCCTGCGCAACTCCGGTCGCAACCGCGGCGGCAACACGCGCTTCGCCATCCACATGCCGCAGCGCTCGCACTGGAACTCGTGGAACGGCCGCGGCAACGAACCAGGACTCGGGCCCCAGGGTGCCGGGGTTAGGCTCCGCGGCAGACAGCTGCTGGACCACGAGTCGATGGCCTGTCTGCTGGTGCTGCTGTTCGTCAACGAGCCGAAGATCAACACGCTGCGCCTGCACCGGGTCATCCGGAACCTCTGCTACCACGGGAGCACCCGCGAGTGGGTGGTGAAGGCGCTGCTGAGCATCATGGAGCGCAGCAACGACGAGAACCGGGACGCTCTGGAGTTCGGCGGCAAGTTCAAGCGCAAGGGGCCGTACACCGTCGAGTACCTGAGCTCCAAGTCGGTGATGGACGCTAGGAGCAATGTCCAGTCCTGGCTGAACATCGGCATCGACGCGGCCCTGGGCTGCCGCGCCAACGTCTTCCACATCGCGCGCCACAGCGGCAAGAAGTCCGAACGTCAGGGACACAACGTCGCGATCCACCCGCAGGCGGCGCCGACGGTCTGCAGGCACACACTCGAGCTTCTCATCAGTCTGGCGAAGAGCTTCCCGGGGTACTTTGTGCCGTTGAAGCCGAAAGATGAGGAGAAGGAGGTTAAGGATACGGAGGCTGCGGGCGCGAAGGCGAAGGTGCCGGCGAAGACGAAGAGCGACTTGCCGGACTTCTGGGATATGCTGTTGAAGCTGGATTCGTGCGCTTCGAAGAAGGGCAAATCGGTTGCGAGGACACATTCGAATTCGAATATAGGTTGGTTGTGGAAATAAGATGCAATCTTAGAACAATATTATACTATTACATTTGAATCGAATTTTTCAATTTTAATAATTGTTTTATAATTTATTTATTTTCATTTTGAATTAATAGGAGGAGAGCTAGAGCCAAGCAGTTCGAACTTCGAAAGCAGCGCATTTGGCCAGCTGATTTCAATGCTCCACTGGGGAGTGATCAAACGCAGCAGTCAGCTGACTGACAAGCTCCTGCGACTTTTGTCGCTGATTTCCATCGGGCTGACGGAGGTGAACTCGTACAGGCGACAGGATGTGACGAAAACTAAGAAGACGGAACCGGCGAAGGAGCAAAGCATTGCTGCGCCGGAGAGCCACATCAGGTTGGCCGTGCAAGTGCTCACGAGTAAGAGTTGTTCCGAGGAGGGACTCGAGGACGCCACGGCACTGCTGCTGAATCTGTCCCACTGCCCAGACCCCACGCGGCAGCTGATACTGAAGCTGTTGCTGGAGGGCGCGATGGAACTCGCGAATATGGTCCGGGAACACATCAACGACTTGATCGTCGAACTGAAGGTCTTAAATAAGGAACTTAATAGGCGAAATTCAGTGGACGAACAGCCGTCTACCAGTTCCGCCGGTTCGTCGAGGGGTATCCTGACTGATAGATTCACGAACGAGAACGTGGTGGTCACTGCTCCGAGCAAGGTGATTTTTCTGATATTTTTCCCACTCTTTCAGAAATTGGACTTGTTTGTTGGAAAATAATGTATACTTGTTTTTCCATGTGTAAAAATGAGGTTGTTTCTTAACGACCGCTATTTTAAGAGACACTGCCGGCCCATTGATTGCTGTATAGATACATATGGAATCATATAGGTTTCATATAAATACTTTAGTATTTTTGTATAAAAACCATAAATATTAATATCCTATTTTAATTAATAAATTAAAAACATATGATTATTGGGTCAACGAATATGAAACTTGGTCCAGAGGATTTACCTCATATAATTCATTATAATTTGTTTTATAAATTCGATGAAAACATAATATTTTACATGATTCCCCAGCAATCAATGTCCAAGCAGTCCCAATTTCCCACCGCGTTATTCTCCTACCGTTTCAAACATACTGACTCAACACTCATTTGTCAATACAGAAGACAAATCGCACATTACAGGTGAAAGCCGGCAGCGACTTGCAGCTGCCCTCCATGGGTGCCCTCGTGAGCAAGACTTCTAGTCAAGCGTTCTTCCTGCGCATCCTGAAGGTGATCGTGCAGATCCGCGAGGCCGTGCGCCTCGGTCTCTCGAGCAAGGCCCCGAGCAAGCCCGACGCCGGCGCCGGCGGCTCCTCCGACACCGCCATGGACCTGGTGACCACCAACCCGCCCGCCGAGAACGCCGCCGAGAGCGCCGCCGAGGACAGCGTCGAAATGGACACCACCAACGCCGTCGGCGGTGCCAACGGCGCCGCCGCCGCCGACGCGCCCAAACCCTCGCCGTCGTCGTCCGTCGACGACGACAAGAACAAACTGCCCCTCCTCAGCGAGAGCCTCGAGCTCGACAACCTCTGGGAGACGCTGAGCGCGTGTCTGCTGGAACTCGAGCACACGCCCGACCACCACGCGGTGCTCGTGCTGCAGCCGGCCGTCGAGGCGTTCTTCCTGGTGCACTCGTCCTCGAGCAACCGGAACCGCGAGCGCAACGGCGCGCAGCCGGCGGACAACAACCCGGAGGTGCGGGACATCGTGCCGGACCTGGCGCCGGTGTCGCCGATCAACTCGGACTACGAGGGCGGGGCGCAGGGCGAGGCCGCCAACAGCGCCAACTGGGAGATCTCGGCGACGGCGCACAAGACGCTGCCGCCGGACCAGCTGAAGTTCCTCAAGTTCGCGGAGACGCACCGCACGGTGCTGAACCAGATTCTGAGACAGACGACGATGCACCTGGCGGACGGGCCGTTCTCGGTGCTGGTGGACCATACGAGGGTGTTGGATTTCGACGTGAAGAGGCGGTACTTCCGCACGGAGCTGGAGAGGAAGGACGAGGGCATACGGCGGGAGGAACTCGCGGTGCACGTGAGACGCAGTCATGTGTTCGAGGACTCGTTCAGGGAGCTGCATCGCAGGAACGCGGACGAGTGGAAGAATCGGTTTTACATCGTTTTCGAAGGTGAGGGGTGGTTGGGGAAAGGGGAGGGTTCGGTTGTGGGAAATGTGGAATTTTTTTGAAATGAAATGTTCAGGCATTTCTAAAGATTTCTTGTGTGGAGTTTTTTTGTATGAAAGTAATTTAATGTCAAATGAAGAAATTGAAATGGTTTTGGAACTGTTCATTTTAAAAATAGAATTGAAGAAAGGAAGAAGTTTAAGAAAAAAAGAATTGGTTTCTAAGAAAAGGAACAACTGTTATATGATTGTGTTATTTGATTGTCAATCTTTTTTTTAATTTTAATCAATTTTGGTTTTAATAATAATTTTAATAATGATTTTATATTAAATTATTTAACATCAAATTATTTTGTGTAGTATATAAACTACAGTAGTTTCTGAGACAGTTGATGTTAATCTTGGAAATATCTTTTCAGTAACACTGAAATTTTCCAAAATAAACTTCGGTTGTTTAAGATAGTGTTTTTAATTAGATAAAAATTAGACGGATCTTCGTGTTGGTTTTGTCTTTAATTTTGATTAATCAAACATTTAACTCTGCATTTTAGGCGAGGAAGGTCAAGATGCCGGCGGTTTACTCCGAGAATGGTACGTCATCATTTCTCGCGAGATTTTCAACCCAATGTACGCCCTCTTCACCGTGAGCCCGGGAGACCGAGTCACGTATATGATCAACTCGTCATCTCACTGCAATCCTAATCATTTATGCTACTACAAATTCGTCGGCAGAGTTATCGGTAAATGGATATTTTCCGCACTTCTCTCTCTACGACAACAGCCTCGTATTTGGAATGTTGAATGAAAGTACTTAATCGTGCATTGATTTTGCAGCCAAAGCAATTTACGACAATAAGTTGCTGGAATGCTACTTCACGCGAAGTTTCTACAAACACATCCTTGGTATTCTGGTAAAGCACACTGACATGGAGAGCGAGGATTACAGTTTCTACAAGGGTCTCGTCTATCTTACGGAACACAACATTTCTGACCTGGGTTACGAACTGACGTTCTCTGCTGAGGTGGGTTTCGTTTGCAGTGCAACGAGTTTGTGTCTGTAATTCAATTCGGACATGTGACACTAATTGCTCGATTTTTGCAGGTCAACGAATTCGGTGTTAATGACGTGCGGGACCTGATTCCGAACGGTCGAAATATCGTTGTGACTGAAGAAACTAAACTAGAATATATCCGACTGGTTTGCCAAATGAAAATGACTGGAGCAATCCGCAAACAGTACGTATTTCTTTGATTTATTGTCGATTTCGTTAGTTTCAAATGGAAATTCAGTGTGAATGTGATAATAATCGTTCTACTATTATTCAGACTCAACTCTTTCCTGGAAGGATTCTACGACATCATCCCGAAACGTTTGATATCGATTTTCAATGAACAAGAGCTTGAATTGCTTATCAGCGGATTACCAAATGTCGATATCGAAGACTTGAAAGCCAACACTGAGTACCATAAATACAGTCCTACGTCTTTACAAGTAATTATCTTTTTAATCATTTTGCATAATATGTACCATAAATTTACTAGGAAAAAATGATTATAAATAAATGTAATGTAATCTGAATGTAATGTACTGATTGGTAACTATGATTTGTAGATCCAATGGTTCTGGCGAGCATTGCGAGGATTCGATCAAGCGGACCGTGCAAAGTTCTTGCAATTCGTCACTGGCACCTCAAAAGTTCCACTTCAAGGCTTCGGTGCTTTGGAGGGCATGAATGGGGTTCAAAAGTTCCAAATCCACCGAGATGACCGATCGACCGATAGACTGCCTTCGGCTCATACATGGTAATTATTTCTTCAAAATTTGAGTCTTTAATTCAACTTTAACATTAAAATTTTACTCTAAAGTTACAGTTTTATTCTAAAATTCGAATTTTAAGCCAATCAACTTTCAGCAAATTAAAGCCTCATTGTAAAAGAATAGTAACATTTCAATTTCAGCATAATTAAATGCAACTGAATAATATTCTTGAGATTTCCCATTAGTCGAACATTTGAAATTAAGTTGCATTTTGTCTGTAACCTAAATCTTTTATCCAGTTTAACTTGAAACACGTTTTGGATTTAGATGAATAAAAGCCAATCTTTTTCAGTTTCAACCAACTCGATCTGCCGGTGTACGAGACTTACGATAAACTGCGCAGCAATCTCTTGAAGGCGATACATGAGTGCAGCGAAGGTTTCGGGTTCGCGTAAAACGCGAAACGACGAGTCGCGTTCAGCGTGCTGAAATGGAAAGCGCGCATACATTCTTCCTTGTTTTTTTGTAAATCGACGATAGTACAGAGCGTCAAGTGAACAGCCAAGACATCTTTTTTCTATATACCATACACACCAATCCAAGTCGAGGACGGACACGCAGGCGAATGCGAACAATTCATCGATCACGAACATTATGTGTCTAACGCGCTCATAACAATTTCAAACAATTTGCAAAACGTACGCGCCAGTTGTAACGTGCCGCCGCTTAAGCCCGCGATGTACTCAAGACATAAAAAATGAAAAAAAAATGCAAAAAACATGCTTGGTTCCTCGCTCAAGAACTTACAAGTAAATCAGACGTATATATACACGTAACATGTATGACACGCGTATGTATATACAATTATGATGTAATTATTGAAGATAACTTTCAATACTACACCACGAGTTAGAGTTTATTTTGTTGAAATGAATAAAGACAAAAATGAAGATGAAAACTTGAGAAACAGAGATAGAGCTTAACGATAATTCCCGACAAAGTGGAACAGGAGCGGCGAACGATGAACCGAGAGGGAGACGAGCTCGCGACGAAAAATCGGGAAAGGACTCACTTTCAAGCAAACGAGACATTAAAAGGCTCCCCCCTCCTCTGCGATCATAAGTATATATATATATTATTGCGTAAAAGCGATACTAGGTATGTATATTTTAGTAACGGATTAAGTATATATATAACATCCACACACAACCACAACTCTCACATACACGTCAATGTTTGTAATATAAAAGAAATGTGGCGGCGTTGTCTGGTCATTGGATTCGCAGGTACCACGTGTTTTTTGTCGTCGAGTTTCCGTTTTCTTCGCTTAGTCTGTCGCCCCGTTTATAAGTTTCCTTCGCCTCGATCGTTTTTCTCGATATACATATTGGTACATCCTTCTTCTGTTCTTTTCCGTTAACGTAAGCAAGAGGACAACGAGAGACTTCGCGCGCGAAAATGAGGCATGCGTGTTGGTTTGTATCAACTTACGATTAGCCGAACGAGAGAAAGGGTGGGAGAGCGTGAGACTGAGCGAGAGAGTCTAATTTAAAACGAGACGCGGATATTTCCGTTCGTTAAACGACTAACACGATTGTTTCTCCATCGAAGAGGATTGTATGATTGTACACTATTAGTATTAGTAATTTTAACTGATTTTTAATTCGTAGGCGTAAACCGTAACGATAATGTTCAATTCATGTTCTTTTAATATTAATAGTTCGAAATGTGATGTCACAGCGTAGCCGTGTAATGTTTTTTTTCTCTCATTGTAGTTTAAATGAAATAAAGTTACAGTTGAATGGATCATGGGTTGACAAAATGAGATGACACGTGCCGTAGGATTATACTTCAGTGCTAGGATCAAAACATACTTCGAAGATGACGCTGCCTCGGTTTGGCTCCTTTCATCGTTGTTGGGGAATTATTGGTTAGAGCACGCTCAAAACTGAACGTTGTATTTCTTATATATAAAAGAGAACAAAAAAATGTAATTGCTTGTTATTTATTCTTACGTTCACCCGGTTGTGCAGTCTAATCACGATTTTTCGTTCGTTCATTTTAGTCGTTGAAGGGGGTTTTCCTGGTTTTAAACCGATGTTGTTTTGCATTTTCTGCATCGTTGTACATTAGAGAATATGAGGGCAGATTGCCATTACCGACAAAATTATTTTTATGTTATAAAAACTGGTTTAAACGAAGTAGATACGGAGCCTGAAAATGACGAAAAATGGCGAATCGACATTGGTTTCGTCGTTTTTCTCGAAACGACTTTTTTAGCAGAGGTTCATTTTTTGAAAAAACTTAGGAACAGATTTTTTTGGTTTTGACGTATTCTTGAAGGAAGTTTATTTGGCGGTGGTTGGAACCTTGAAGAAGTAACAGTTTTTTCGTTTCAGTAATTCAGAAATGGAGAATTCGGGGCCACCGTAGATATATTTACTCGACGAAAAGTATTATCCGTCGCCATATTTAAATGAAAATTTAAATTAAAAAAACTGTCACTAAGTTTATTAAAAGTCCTTTAAAACAGTATAACTATTTGTGACTGCAACATTTGTAAAAACCCCACCAAAAAATGTAAAAAATTCCTCAAAATCGGTGCTAAAAACAGGAAAACTCCCTTAATCCATTAGGGGAATTCCGCAAAAATTGAAAAATTTCTTTTTTCTTAGCTCTATTTCATTTGAACAATTGCACAGATTGTAAGTATATAAACTACTTTTATTCAGCCATTTAAGAAGCACTTAAATCATGCTATATTAAATCTTGAAATTACTAGGAAATGTTTGTTGCAATTCTACATTTTGCATGCAAAAAGTAATGCGTTTTCCAACGTAGCGGGAAATGCTGTTAGGTCGGGTTTACCCCGATAAGCCCATTTCCGAATGTCTTAATTTCGTTCCCCATTGTGATGCAAATGCGTTATGATTTATAGCGGCGCTCTTTTTCTCGTTTTACGTTAATCAGTGCTCCTATCAGAACCGAAATCTCCGGCGAGTCCGCGCGAGATGCGGCTTATCTCGCGTAAGTATGCAGATTCTCCTCGGCGGATTATTCATTAACGCGGCACCCTCCCCCGGAGTAAACGGAGCAAAGCCCAATTAATTCTGCGGCCATTCGCACCGTAATTCGCAAGACGAGCGCTCGGAATATGAACGTTTGATAAAACGCTCGCCACGGAGATATTCAGGCGAGCAGAACCAGAAGCGTTTTACGTTTAACAGAAATTGGTCGTTCGATGTTTTATTTATGAGACTGCTTTTGCGCGTCCGATCAACGCGGGGCTGTTGTCCCGAAAAAATGCACGGCTGCGTTTTCACGTAATTTGCAATTTAAAGAAGATGCAATTATTGTTTGGCTAACTGAAATCGCGCGACGCGAAAGGTTTGGCGGCATTTAGAGATTGGGTCGAATCAATTTGTCGCAAGGCGCGTGAGAAAATTATTTATGTATGCATTATTAATTAATTTGCTTTAAAGAAACATATCGTATTATGGTGGAATAGTTAATAGTTAGTCAGGGGAGAAAGTCTATTTACGATTTTCAAAATAAGAATCAGTTTTTGATTTGCTAAATTTAACTATTAAAATATGAGCAATTTTCTATTGCTGTCAATTGACTTTTTTTAAATGAACATAATAGAAATAATTAATGGGTTTTATGGTCAATTTCATTTTGGTTTCTTGCAAGAAATAGACAAATGGATTTCTATTATACCATTTCTATCAATTTACTAGAAGAAATTAAAAATTAAAAGGTAATTGGATCATAAAATAGATAAATCTTTTTAATTCAATGTTTGTTAAAAAGTCAATTAAAAGCAATAGGAAGTAATTTGAATGGCAGAACGTTTCTGATTCATATTTTATACAGGGAAAATATAGTGTAAAAATGCAAATGTAATTAATTCTCGGCAACACAACTTTAGTTTATGAACGATTCATGTTTTAACTTTTTTAAGAAATCCTTAAGAACACACATCACATAATCTGAAATATTTGTCGTCCTCTCAGTTCTTGACAGACTTTTCGATACACAAATATGGTATCATCGATTGAAGATTACGCAATTGCGTTTCTTCTTCGTGCAAAACAAGTTTGCGGCTCGGATTGCAAATTTATAAAAGAAAAAAGCCAAAAAGGACAGCCGCATTGTTTCGAACTTGGTTCGAGTAATTTGTACTCTAAAGTTGATTAATTAGAATTCGTAAATTCAACGATAGAGCTCCGCTAATTAAAGTTTACTATAATTATACCGTCAGATCCTATGCCATACCATTTAATAAGCGCGTAGGTAAATTAATAATTGCTGGCATCAATTCTCTCTAAAAATATCCAAAGAAATAAATCAACACTAGAAACCAACAAATCCCCATCAATTAAAATCCGTTTTTAAATTTCATTCATTGAAAACATTTACATCAAAACGAATTCTCATTCAAAATTTAGAAACACTATCTCTCTTTCCCTTAAAAAATTAAAATATTCTTCTCGCTGCATTCATTTACCAAAAAAAAAAAAAAAAAAATCGCCACGCTTCTGCCGAAACCTCCTCTCCTCCGATCGCCGGGAAAGAAAGTGAATGTACCGATGGCTATTCTGTTCGCCAGGCGCCATGTTGGTTTCCACTTCCTGACCATGGTCATGGTGACTGTACACAGCTACCTCTCGGTAGTCGACCGAAGTGTACCGTCGTGTCCGCGCTCCTCTCCCAAGCGCGTTCCCCCGATTTTTGTCGCGCGGACCCGGTGCGTGCCCGAAAACCCGCAACCCCCCTCACGACCTAACCCCGACGTCCGCGACTGTTTCCCTCGGGAAACGCTTCCGCCGGCCGCGGGAAAGGATGTCGAGTCGAGCGCGACCGATGGCAGCCGATCTGCCGTCGTCGCCGGCGGCCGACGAGTAGCCAGACGGGCGGCAAGTGCGCGCGAGTTCCGGGCGAAAAGTGGGACGGAAAAGTGGACATGACCCGGCCGGGCTGAGGCGCCCGACTGGACTTGGTGAGCCGCCGCGAGGAGCGATGTTCGCCAAGTGCATCGCGGACCTCGTGTTCGCGGCGGTGCTGCTGCCGGTGCTGCTCAGCGACATCGGTACGACTTTTTTCCGCGACCCGTTGCGCCGCAACAAGTGGAACGGGTTTGCGCCTTCTTTTTTCGGCATTTAGCGGCGAATTTGCGATCGGTGGAAATGTACGAGCGAAATGCCAGGAAAGTTGGGAATGGGGGCAGATGTTTTTCGAAGATGAGGTTAAGAGGGTGGAATGGGGAAATTGGAGAAAAAGTAGTTGGAAAAAGTGAGTTGAGGGAAATGAGAGGTAGAGATGTTTGAGTAAGTTTTTGGTACCGGTTGTGGATTTTTGTAGGTATTTTTTGAAAGTGGTGACAGAAGTTTTTTTGGAGATGGGTGTAGTTGGAAAAATTTAGGGGAAAGAAATGAGAAGCGATAGAAAGGTTGAATGTTTTTGAATTACTTTATTTTTGCTTATTGTTTTTTATAGATTTTTATTCGATGAAAATTGAGTTAATGAAAATATCTATGACAATTTGCACTAAGCGAAAGTTATTGAATATCGAAGTAATAAACTATTACATTAAAAAATGTCTCTTAAAAGATTGTCAATTCAGTTACTTTGTATAACTTATTTTTTGTTTGATAAAGTCTTTTGATGAGTTTGAAACATAAATTTTACATACGACAATTTGTCACTTTTGTAATATTTTATGTCTAATGTGTTTATTTGGTTTTACTGCTTGATAAACAATTTTAAAAATGAAATTATGTAATAACTGAGTCAAGTGTCTCAAAAAAGATCAAAATGTTACTATTATTCATTTATGACAATTGTTGATCCATGTAAAAAAAATTGCAACCACATTTCGCCCAAAGAAACTATTTTTGAGAAACATTCGTTTTATAATTTTACCATCGACGTTACCTGTAGACTCTTCACATGGAAAATTCGTTTGTGGGTTAATCCATTGATTAACAAGTCTGCTTAGTTTCCGGACGACGTGACGAATTTCAGGCTTCGAGCTGACGAAACTATGGAAATGCGAAGACAAGTGATTTATTTTGTCGAGGCCGACGAGAGACGTTTTAATTGGGTTTTTTAATGAGCGAATGCTCGAGCTAACAGCTAGATCGTGAGGTTTTTAGGCAATGGATTTACGGCTACTGGGTAAACTACAACTTCTAATTGCACTACATTTGTTGCCGCTCCAAAATCTTTCTCTCATTTTCCCGATTGAACGCTGCGTTGACCTGTTTTTAATGGAATACGATTGCATAAATACACGAACTATTGGTTTTTCGCAGACATGACTTTTTTGGTGACCAAACATTTCTGCAATGTTCTCGTATTCTCCGAAAAAAATCGGGCAAAGATACGCTATCAAATGCATTTCAATCACTGAAAAAAATCATGCTTAAATTCACAAAAATTTCGTTTTATAAAGGTGTATAATGTCGGGTACAATGTGAAGTTTAATTCTTCATTATAAATAATCAAAAGTAATCGAATACGTGATTTTTGTAATTGTATTGAATTTTCTGTTAACATACCTCGCATTATAGTTACAAGAAGTAAAAGTCAGGCAAAGTTCAATTGGCTTTAAGTTAAAAAATGCTGAAGTGAAATGTTCAGTAAAATCTAACCGCCTCGATTTCTCGATAGCCAAGTTTTTATTCTAATAAAGATAAATTCCCGTCAGATCTCTTATACTGAAAAGAACATTGAAATCACTTCTGTATCATTGATCCGATAAACAAAATCGCTAAAATATCCTTGCAAAATAAATTACTACAATTGCTTTGACATTTGCATACACAATCCTATCTAAACTCTTTCAGAAAGTTATTCACCTGTTTTTTGATTAAAAATAACCTATGTGCAAAAAGTTGCAATATCCTATTGCAAAAACTAGACCGATTTTAATATCCTGTCATCTTACAAAATCTTCCGAAACTACCTCGCGTAACAATCATTTTTATACAATCCAATTATTAATTTCCATGACAGAATATGTGCACCGTCGTGGGAGTGTGAACTTTTTCCATGTTTGCTTTTCTCAACAACGCGGATTCACATTCTGAAACGAAATCTCGTCGAACGTCCATTGCGCAAGGGATTTTCCCTAACCGACGTCATCGGGCACCGTGAAGCAATGAATGGGCGCACATAAACTCGACGCCGACAAAAACGACTAGGCGAAAAAAATGCGGTGACGTCAGTGCAGGATCGCTCCAAGGTTGCGCAATCCTTTGTGACCGAATTCCCATCAGGAATCGGCGCGTCCAGATTATCCCTTTACCGAGAAGAATATTTCTCGATATAAATCTGTATCGTTATTTCAGCATTTCTTAAAATAAAATCAAATAACCTCGAATCCTATCAATAAATGTTACAATATATAAACGTTAAAATAAAAATGTTACGATATTTAATAATATTGCGATATTTATTGCAAGTCGCCAAAATTATACGCCATTTTTTTCTAAAAACTGCGCCATTCGATGAGTTAGCAGCATCGCGACAATAACGCATCGAACAACAATCAATTAAATTGTTTGTCCGGCGCTATTTTGCGCTATTTGCGGAAACAGTTTTTTGCCATTGGTCGTCATTTTTCCAAGAGATGAATTGAGACATTTTGCGCGCAGTTTCAGCTCGTTTTCTCGAACGCCGGAGGAATGTCGAAATTTGCGCCGCGAGGTTCGCCGACCGATTGTGATGCGACGTTACGACGATTGTCGTTGCCGTCGCAGTCGCGTTTAATTAGTGGGTCAGACCTGCTTCAAATTTACAAGACCGTAAACAAGGTGGACGGGACGCGACACGCTCGCCGCGACGGCACATAATCGGGTCAGCAGACAGTGCACAAGAAACCGCATGTACTGCTATCTTAACCTTTGAGTGGCATTTCGTTTTTATTGTTTAGGAAAAGTGTACGCTCGTTTGTGGGACATTTTGATGGGCGGATTGCTGCGAGCAGCACTTAAAGTGCGGTTGCGGCACCGCCATTTAAGAGGCGTCCGCTTGCGAGAAATGCATTCGGCGAAATAAATTCAGAATCGAATTTCTAAATACCTTTTAGCTTAGAAATGAAGAATTCAGGTTTGAAAAATGTTTGAGAATAAGCGGAAAAGTTTTTAAATGATATGTTTTTAAGTATTTATAATTTTTCTTACATTTGTGCAAATTTTTTTAATCTCAAAGTTTTTTCTTTGGATAAAATTTTTTTATATTTTTAAAGAATGTACACGTCTAGAAGGAAGTTTTGTTTGAAACGAATAATTGCAAGCCAATTGCGAAATGCAAGATTGACGATGTTGAAAATTTTTGTTTTTTCAAAACAAACATAATTTGTATGGAAAAATAGAAACTGTTTATACAATCAGGGATTTGATAAAAAATTGCAATTAGCAAGATGGAATAACAGTCTTTGAAAATGAGTTATTATGATTTGAAGTATATCTGTAATAGTTTCAGTAAGACAAATTATCGTATTTACACAGCTTAATGAGATTTGTCGTGAATAAGTTACAATTGCTCCGCATTTGTCGTTGACGCAATTGTTATAAGGATTTAATCAGGTTCAAGAAGGTGAATTGCCTATATCATGGCTGAGTTGGTATTGATGAAATGGATTTAACTCGAAAGGTTGAAGTGAAAGTATTTATTTGTTGTAAATTCATGTGGGGGAAAGTTATGAGGTGAACAAGTCTTGCGGTTTGAAATAAAACTTTGCTTTCATTTGAATTATCATTCAAAATCAAATCGAAACATTTTTAGCAATTATATATGTTATTTGTATATAGTCGACTTGCTGGACAATCTTTGTAGAAAAGTGAACGAATGGACAGTTTTTGAGAAGTAGAATTTACATTTCCAGAATTTCTGGATATTTTAATATTGAGATCAATTGCAAATAATATTTATTAAAAGATTAAATGTGTCTTTAAATTACAAGTTCTTTTTCTGCAATAGATGATGAAAGCTTTATTTTCGTGAAAAGTAGGTTTTTTCATAGGCAATCTGAATAATGTGATTTTTCATCCGACCTACTGGCACTGCCGTCAAATAATGCATATTTGTTAGCTTATTTTAAAATGTAACTTTCGCATTTCTTTTTACCAAGTCTACAAAGATACTTTTTAACCCACAACTGTAAAATGTAAAGAATTACATTTTTTCTTCAACTAAGAGTCTCCAAAATCGCTTTCTCAAGTATATTTTCTAAAAAATTTATGTCATTATCACAAAACTGATTCCCCTTCCTCTCAACCCACTCAATCAATATTAATGTCCCAAAAATAAAAATTCGTAAATATTCACTTTTTATTTCCAGCCGTCCCAACTTCGAGTCGGCACAAGCGTTCTGTTTTCTCGACTGAATTTTCTCAATTAGCATTCAAAAACTTTCTTTCGTACAGCCGAGAGATACGAAACGAGTTCTTTTTCTCTAACGTACTCTCAAACCACTCTCAACAACTAGAAATTACATTTGTCTTAACTCTTCATTAATCGTAAACCTTTCTCAACAACCGCGAATTAGCCTCGTATTATTATTAAAAAAACTCTTCATCTCGACTTTTTCCCCGCAACCTGCAATTAAAACAAACTCATCAAATGCGCGACTCTTAGCGAATGCTGGCACTCAGACTGCAACTATTCGCGTCAGTAATGACGTACGAACGAACGACAAACCGATCGACGCGAGAAAACGAAACGCGATATTCAGCAGTCGGAATATTCAGGAGGGTAATCGTCGAGTGGCGGCAAAAACGCAGATACTTTATGCACATTGCATGAACGCGCGTATCGACATTGGCACTTTCGCTAAGCAACATCCGGGACTGCTGTCCGCTGTCGGGATCGGCTGGAATTCAGTTGTACGAAAATGAAGCACTACCTTGAAGCAGTAGGCAGTAAGACTGCGGATTTACCAAAGTGAAAGTTCTATTCGGACGGGCGAGTCCGGTTACCGGATTCATCCGCGTCGACGAATTTCTATTTATATACACAAGTATAATATCGCCGGCGATACGCGGCTCGTTGTCAAAGTTGCGCTATCCGAGATTACGACTGTAATTGAAGCGTGAAGTGGGTGGAGTTGACAAGTCGCTCGAAAGTTCCGATGGGAAAGTCCCTTGGGCGAATTTCTTTATTTATTGTTCGGCGAAGTTTGAGATTTTTTGTTTGGAAGTAGGGATTGGAAGAAAAACTTCCAAGTTTCATTGAGGTGTCAAGTTTTTTGGCAGATTTTGTACGTGAAGAGTTGTAGAAGATTTCATGTGAAAAACGAAAAGTTGGAATTATTGGCAATTGAAATAGGTATTAAAAAGTGAAAGTTGAAAAATTGAAATATTAAAATAAAAAAATGAAAAATTGAAATATTATGACACTTTTGCACTTTGATCGTTGCATTCAAAGTACAAAAAATCAACTTAGATGGCAAAAATTTGGAGTCATCCAGAAACCAGTTTTTCGAGACAATTCCTCAACTTTTTTTCAAATTGGCACTGACAATCAACAGTGGGGTTTTTTGATTTGATTCGTTTCTCAACGAAGATCGAAAAAAGTGGCAATATTAATTAATAAAGAATTTTTTCCTGGGATATTTGGAATAATGGCTTTGTTAAATATACGACTTCAATTTGTCAAATAATCTGACATTTCGGAATGTGTTACTGATCAGCTTCTCCGAAGTGACTGCCTCATGTTGCAATTTCAGATCAAAATTTTCACGAAAACAAATAAGGGATAAAAGCCGAGATATATCTTTCTCTCGACACTTTCTCTTTTTTCTCGATGCTTTTTGGTTCACTTTTTGCTCAACTAAATCGCCTTTGTCCCCCGAACTTTTACTTTCTTCACATTTCGTGGGCTTAATGTTTAATCCATGTTAAAAACTTTTGTTTTTGCATGAAATATCTTGAATATGAAATATATGCGTAGAATATATAATGTGAATATACATGTATAGAGTAATAGACTTTAGTTACATTGCTGGATTTAATGATGTATTTTATCATGTACTGCATCTAAATAATCAATATTTCATGCGATATACAAATAGGTTACTCTTAATTAATGCATTTATTTTTAATGTAAAATTTGTTGATATCATCTTAATGACACGCGTATATAAAATAAATAACAAGTATTTAATTATAATTTAATTTTGCAAATATGATAATCTTTACTTATTTATACTTTGCACATAGATTAACTTATTTTCATATAAGATTATTTTCATATAAAAAATTCCAGTTCTCTGCAATTCTTCATTGTTCACCATTTTGATCTGTATTACATTTTCACAATTTAAATCACATCAAAATCTATTAGCATATCTTTCAAAATATGTTCCTTTTTAATAACAAGTAACCGATTTTTGTTGGCTGTAAAATATAAATGAACTCTATAAAATTCACGATAACAGGAATTCGTTGAACCGGTATTGAAACTAAAATATCCTACGCTGATTCTAATTAACAATAATGTTTATGTAAAATTCCCTCGAGTTCTGCAGGAAACTTATCGTGTCATTATGCGCATTACAAAAAGCTAATACAGAATGGCAAAAACGAAGCATTTTCGACCTCGATACACTGCGTATGTCAAAGACCGTTTTTACGGTGGGAAAATGAGCATCTCCGGTGTCCTGTAACATGACGAAATGTCACGCGTTTTCACTGCCCGCGAGTACTTTTCCGTAACTCATTTCTCGACGCATATCAAGTATCTCGGAACGCGGTTTAAAATTGCCAAAATGGTCCTGCCTTGATTTTGGCATGTTCATTTATTTATCTAACGTATTCGCGAGTAATGATAATGAATAATTTGCAGGATAAAGAAATCGCTGTTGCAGATGCTTCGACATCTGTTAAATCGTAGTAAATAAAAGGGAGAAGAGAAAGTGGGACAATGAAAGTGCGATTAAATGAAGACAGCCGACAGTACGAATGTGACCGGCACAGTAATTTTACGAACTGTTATGCCTTCGCGTGCTTTTTCGTCGGTTAATAATTATGCAATTTACGTTCGCTAATTCTTTTTGAAAGGGCGAAGGCTGGGCGATTCAATAACTGAAAAGAATGCGTAAAACTCTTTCTTGCAGTTCCTTTATTTTACATCCCTTTCTGTGAATGAATGAATGAAAAAACATTCATGTTACAATAACAATTCCTGGGTCGGTCTAATTTTGCCATAACGATTTAGCGAAATCGGTTTGGGATTCAGGGTCGACACTGTTATTAGCCATGGCGCATCTTGCGAAATAAATAATTTTTTCATTTTCAATTTTACGAGTTGAATTTATGATATTTGCCTCGGTGGTTTGGTGGAAGCGAGTTCCGTTTTGCTTTGATTCTGTTTGTCGTTAGATTTTCTCTTTCCGACGCGTAAAAAGACGAGTGTACAATATACAGTTAGTTTTCTGAAAGCATGATTTTGATCGATGTGCAGCTTCAAATCCGCACTTTCCCTCGACGTTCGTTTGCAATATAAACTGCGGTTTGTTCTGAAAGATAGCTTTCGGAAACCATTTTTTCGCAGAAAAATCAAACATTTATCAAATTGATCATTTCGTTTTCGAAATCACTCTCTGCTTCAACGAAAATGGGTATCGAATTTAGGATTGGGGTACCGTACTTGCAAAACAGAAATTTGGAAAATTTCCTCGCGAATGCGGGAAACACTTGAGGCGCGTGACTATTAGAAAATCACGTCATAATTGCAGCCGCGTGTTCGAGCAATTAAGTAAAAATGCAATGTTGCAGCCCGAGTAAATCACTTGCAGTGTTCACTCGTACTGTCATACTCTACTTCCCGAACTGATCTCAAAATCTATAATGGTGCATATCAAGGTCAATCTCTCGTCAACTTTCAGCTCTTCGTTCCTCGCTTCTCCTGTCTGTTTGCGTCGTCCCTCCCTGTCTCGAGCTCGGCTTTTCTTTTTTTATTTACATATAGCGTCCAATTGTTTAACAAACCGTGAGCGCAATTTCACATCAATTAATCTCAATTTTAAGTCCCGATAGCGAAAATCAAATGAAACTCGTCTACAAAAATAGGCGAAAAGTCAACGAATTCAAGTTCTGTTCGTCTTTTCACCATTGTCCTTCATTTTCCTCCTATCGCATCCGAACTGCAGCTCTCCGCCGATCATTTATCATCGACTTTTCCGAACGAAAGAATCCCCATCTGATAATTTCCGAGCGACCGCGAGCCGCAGAGCGCAATTCCCTGATCGTATCTTAATTAAGAAGGTTCTTCACTCTACACATTTTTAGCCGGATTTATCGAACGTTAAAGTTAAACGTTAAAGAAACGTGATGGGAACATTAACGATTTGGACATTGTTGCACACAAACGGTTTAAATTGATCTATTATAAAAAGTTTCACTATTTTAAAATCATTCGAAGATGTTAAAAGTTTAATTAAACAGAAAAGATGAGGAATAATTTCAACTAAAATATATACAGTTTTGGTGGTGAAAATAAAATTATGCAATAGTTAACCAACATTTTAACAATTGGTTGTCTAGTACAGTTTTTGGCAACGTAATTTCCTTAAAGCAACCAAATTTTAGTTCATTTAGCTAAATGTTTGGATGGATTGACCGATTGTTTAGTTAATTTGACCAAATGTTTCTTTAATGAAACATTTTTCCATGCGATGCTTTAAGTCCCTGACGTACCACCATTGAATAACACAATAAACGACATTAATTCCAATTACTGACAATCCAATCCAATTTCCTACAATCGCAGCCCTTCGCCCTAAACTCAATCGACCATTCAATCTTCCCAATCAATTAACACTAGTACGACCAAAGCAATTTTAGCGGCTGAATTCCCTACTGAAAAAATTATAAAAAGTCTGCGAATTACTCCGAAATGATTTTCAAACATTCTGGTAATGTCTGAAAAACTATGACAAACTCTACGAAGCAAAATGTAAATGTAAATATTTTCAGACGAGTTGCAGATTTTTTCTCGCCAGAGCTCTTTTTTCTATCATATTTCATCTGTATCTTCTCGGTCTTTGTTCTTCGCGATATCCATCGTTCTAGCGTTAGCTGCAAATGACATCAATACGCAATTAGCATGCCTAGAGACCCAATTCATTAAAGTCTGTTTGTACGCAAGTCTGTTTGTACTCTAAAGAAAAATGGGATATATAGATTTAATTCCTTCTTTTAGTTGAAATTGGTACAATTTCAACTAAATTGTTATGGTACAGTTATGGTCCTTAACAAACCACATAAAAAAGAGTTAATACACCACCAAAATGGAGTTGATTCCATCGGAGAAAATATTTATTCATCGAAAATAAATAAACTTATTTTAGGAAGTTATTATCTGTAAGTAATTCCTTCATTTGAAGTAACTACATGTGTACCCCGTCGAAACATATATATTTACCCTGAAAAAAAAACGAGGAAATAGGAAAAAATAGAAGGCAATTAGAAAATATGAATTTCAATTGCCTTTTTTTAAAAAAGCAATAGAAAGCATTGTAGTTTCTATTTACTTTTATTGCCTTCTATTTCTCGATTTAGGTTATTTTAGGTATTTTTAATTTCCTTAATGAAATAGAATTCCAAATGATTTCTACACGGAAAACATTTAGGCACGTCAGACGAATGACGCGTTGTCGACTGATTGAGTGATGTCGAATAGTTTTCCGAGTAATAAGTTACACATTTTTATTTTTAATGGGCAAAAAAGTGCAATTTAATAAATAACAAATGTCATTTTACTAAATTGAAAATATATTACCTTTGACAGTTAAATATCGTTAAATAAAAATCATTAAAAACATGAATTTGTATACAATCTAGGTAAAAACTTACACCGAATATGAATTTATCATTATCAAATTATTAATACAATGTAATCAAAATAAAATACATTTATTCGGTGTACTTTTATTTAAATTGTACACATTAATGTCACTCTTATACTGTTAACCTAACCTCCGTATTGTCATGAACAATTCAACTATCATGGGAGTTGATTATACTCCTTTTCCGAGATGTTTTGACTTCTTTCTCGAATTTTACACTTTCGAACTTAAAAAGGAGTTGGAATTACTGAAGTT
Organism: Ceratoteleas bidentatus; assembly: GCA_022817645.1. Taxonomy (NCBI): domain Eukaryota; kingdom Metazoa; phylum Arthropoda; class Insecta; order Hymenoptera; family Scelionidae; genus Ceratoteleas; species Ceratoteleas bidentatus. Next base: position 20,313 of record JABFPB010001885.1, read on the forward strand.
ATCCACATTTTTCTCAGTTTTTCAATTCCCCAGTAAATAAAAAACGATAGAAAAAGACTGCAAAAAATTGGAAACGATTCAGCTATCCTCCCAGCGAATCGCGAATCTTTAAAAATTACCATTGACACACAAATGTAGGTATTTCCATTCGAAGACTATGATTGACATGGATTGGTATGATAGTATCAGTGTTCTAACCTAAATTAAAATCCAACAAACGAACAGTATGTGTTCAATCGAATTGAATCGCATGTAATCGCGAATGAACTGTTTTCAGTTGATTTACATTTACAGTAATTATCAATTCATATTGCATTGATTTTCATCGTTATTATTAATTAACCAAATGTGTAAGCTGTCAAAACTCGTTTATTTGATTCACTTTCGTAGTAACATATCACGTTTTCAGCTATTAAATCAAATTAAATCTCAGATATTATAATTTCCGAGTTCAAATCTTCGTTAATGTGATTTTTTTTTCAGTACGATATTTGAGTAAATCAAAGTTTCTATCCTTTGCAGTCGCAGGATTACGATTCCAAAATTGAAATAGAAATACAATTCAAAATCACCTACCGTATTTAATCGTTTTTCATTTACTCGGTTCTACATCGATTCGTCTCAACTCCGACGACTGTTCTCAGCATAAATCAGATAAACGATCTTATTTAATTAGAAACCCACCAATTAATTACTAATAATGACTCGCGCATTGCAGAGTGTCAGTCGAGCGAGGGAACCAAGATCAACACTCCGCCGTACATGCACTTGCAGCGCGAGTGGGTGCTGCCCGACACGGAGCCAGTCGGCACCGTTGTCACCCGGGTGCACGCCGGCGACGAGGAGGACAACGAACTGATCTACGGGTTGGAGCCGGGACCACTGTATTCCGCGTCCGAAAGCAGTTCGCAGCCGCTACCTTTCGCGATTGACAACATGACCGGCGTGATCCACATCAACGAATCCCTGAAAGAAAGGGTACGTTTTTCTAGCGCCTTATCTGCGCGGCGTACCGTAAACTGTGACTAATTGTAGCCGCCGCGAGTTCGTGTCCGAGAGTCGGAAGTGCGATGAATTGCACTTTTCCAATTTCTTTTTTCCGAGCCGAGCTATCTGATGCATTTGATTAATGCGCTTGCAAACAATGCAACGAATGCAACTCGGGTTGGTTCGAAGGGGTCTGGACAGTTTTAGGCTGGTTACGAAAGTGAAGGAGAAAAATGGGTATGAAAGTTGTAGAACTCTGCAAAAAATACTGGATATAAAAGAATTGAAAAAAAACTAACTTTTTTTTGGGAAAGATTCAGGATTCATTTGATTATTCCCAATTTAGGATTAATTTGATTATTCCCAATTCAGGATTCATTTGATTATTCCCAATTCTTGAAAATTTAAGTGATTTGCAATGATTTGGGAAGCATTGCTGAGTTGGTGAAGAGTTAGGGTTTATGGGGGCTTTGGTTGGGTGACAAAGTCGGTTTTGAATAGGAAAACTTGGACGATTATCGGGGTGCTGAAAGTTTGGGTTCCACAGGTTGTTCCAAATTAATTAAAATGGTGCCTCGGGACAGGTGTATGATGAATTATTTACATTCGATTGAACGGTTCGCAACGCACGAAAGAATTTCACGCACGCGTCACCCGTTTAATGAGTCTCATGACGCCGTATGGAAATGCACATTGTAATCCGCGAGCATCTGAATTCTTACTTTTTCATGAACTCTGCGAGGTTATTAATCGGCGACACGCGTAGTTTCTTTTTTATTAACATATTTTCGTGCCATATAAAAATGGTATGAAACCACGTTTTAATGTGGCCATAAAAACCGGGTTTTCCTCAGAAAAGTCGGCGCGGCCAAATAATTACGAATTAAATAATTAGCTTCCCGACTTGTAATGCAACAATAAATTGCAAGGCGCGTAACTAGCGGTACGCGGTACCGCAAGCATTTCTCCGCAATAAAGATATATTTTGCAAATTAAATTTTAGTGATGAAATGTGATACATTTTGCCGAAATTATTGGTGAATAAAACGAATTCATTGCAAATTGATACAGTTTTAAGTTGTAATTATTCTTGAAACAAATTTTTCTTGAAAGTAATCAGTTCTTTCTGGTAATGAGAATTATTATTTGAATTTTTTGGCAAAAAAAAACAAGCATAAACTATTTTGAATGATTGTCACTCCTACATGACACCTTAATTTAAAAACATTTCATACTTACGATAAAATTTGGGAAAATAAGATACTATGTATGTCAGATCTCAATATCTATGAAAAATATAATTTTCCGATACTTAGTCGATGGACATTTAGTTATTAAGTTGATTATGTTTGTATTTAAAGTATAGATTGGCATTTTAATTAAAAAGCTTTAATTAAGCGACTTACCACGTAATTAAGATTTA